>JAIPRL010001636.1:17750-77037 GCA_025469235.1 Pemphigus obesinymphae
AAAAATTCGAAATAAAATTAATTTTATCGAAACTCAAATAAAAAAATTAAACTCAAATAAAATTACACTTTTCGAGTATATTAAAATATTGGCTCATAAATATAAACCTAATCAATTATCTATGTAGGACCTATATATATTCTTTAACTGTAGTTTGTATTTTTATTTGAATTATTTTTAAATATATTTTTTAATTTATTGACATTTTAAAATTAATTCAAACTGAAACAATAATTTATAAACCTAACCAATTACCTATATTTTATGTACCTATATTGTATAACTGTGTCTCGTATTTGTATTCAATTATTTTTAAATATATTTTATATGTTAAACATGATTATAATATCTAATTTTTAAATTAAATAGCCACATAAAATAAAACTACTAGTTATTATTATAAAATATCACAAGTAGGTATCATGTGTAATATGTAATATCATTGATTATATATATAATATATAATTAATGGTAATATGTACAATATGTCACAAATAATTATTAAACCCAAGTAATTAAGACAAATAATAAAACACCAAAATAACGATACGTTTGGAAAAACACAGAACAGAAACAAGAAAATAATCATGACAATATTGCACGAAGCAATATTAATAATTGCTCCATGCTCGTAGTGTGTAATAACTATTATCGCGTAGAGTGCAGACGGTATCAAGTTTATGAACCACTTACTAATAATGTGTGTTCATTTTTGGGAAGCAACTCGTATATAATTTAAAACTACCTGACTAATATTTTTTTTTACCTTTTTATTTTCGAAAAGAACGGGAGGCAATTCGTATATTTTGGGAGGCAACTAGTATGCTCCGTTCTGGAGCTGTTGAATTTTCTTTTAATGTGGCTAATTCAGTGAATATATTTGTTTTGTTGGTCCACCCCATGGGTCTTTGAATTATACGTATATATAATATGTAATTATGACCTGTCAACCTATTTGACCGATTGTTGTTTTTATTGTCGAGGTAGATTTATATTATATTATATAATATTAATACCTTGCTTTTTTTTTAAAGTGTCATTACTACTTATAGATACTTGCTCGCTTATGACGAAGTATCTATATCAATGACAGCGTAATATTTTTATTTATAGTACATGTTATTTTTATGTATTTTATCACATACCTACCTATAATTTTGGATTTAATCTTTATTATGGACGTTCAGGTTATCACGGCACGTTACATATACATATGAGTTATAATGGACGAAACATTTGATAAGATTATATGTTTTGATTGTTTTACTAGTTTTTGGATGAATATTGTATAGTTGTTTACAGTAATCGTTAAATTTTGGTTGATTAAATCATTAACAATGTTTTTATTAGCGAAGTAAATGCAAAAACGATTGTTCGGTATTTTCGAGGTAAATTAAGTATTAACTGGGTTGGTTAGTGTGCTCAAGACGTTTATATATTCGATTTGTGGAATGCCTTCAATTGTGTTAAAAATTATAGCTTTGTTTGGAAATAGGGAACTAGCAAGTGTGATACTAGACTGTGGATACTGCTATCGGGAGCTAATAAAATAGAGTGATAAGGCACACACGTGTGGTCTTTACATTGGCCAAAAACCATGGCATAAGTAAATAGGCATGTTAGTTAGATAACACAGCACAGAAAATGTTCCCCAGACATGGAATAAGCGATAAAATTTATAGAAAAATTATTTCCGACTTAATTTAAAATTATTGTAATATTGTTATGAATTAAAATATCTATCAATAAAACACTTGCATTATCATTTTGTTTATTCAATACGTGTTTCACCTTTGTTCCTCAAACAATATATATATTATCATTATTTGTATATTATTATTTAGTATATTTTTAATTGTTTTTAATAAAATATATTAGTACCTACACAATTAAAATGCCAAATTGTATGTTACCAAGTTATCCGAATAACTCGTGCAGAAGATCTAATAAGAACATTAAAAACTATAGTAAAAAAATATATTCAATAAAACAAATAATTAATGTAGAAATTTAACTCAGAAATCACAGATTAAGATATAACCGTACTCTGAATTCCATATTGATATTTGATCACAGATAATCTGTCATTTGACTTAAATTAGATACACACCTGACATCGTATCAGAATAATATAATAGTAGGTATTGTCCGTGGTTTAACCAAATTAAATTAAATGTTCATTAATGTGTGGATTTACCAAATTTATATTTTAAATCGATTTTTATTGTACATATTATAACAACACAAAAATACAAAATTATAGATATGATAAGATACCAAGACTCTTTCATCCATGATATTGTTATCATTTATTCCATTTATTCCATGTATACCAAATACTAAAATGAAGTAATATTTAGTGAAAATTGTTCGAAATACAATATCTACTCCTATAACCCACAGTTTATATATTAAGATTATTTTTTTAATCATAACAAAATTATAAAAATTAATTCTGATAACATATTTTACACAAACTAATCAAATAAAAATATTAGATCCTCGCATGGTTTAGACTGCGGTAGAATAAAATGTCTACCATAAATAATTTAAGCTTATAACTAATTCTGGGGTCCAGAGATCAGAGTTCTACTATGGAGGTCTAATATCCGATTACTAAAATAATAATTCACTTTAGGTTTGGATGTGTGGTGGCACGCTGGAAATAATACCATGCTCTCGTGTTGCTCATGTGTTCCGAAATAAATCACCTCATCCATTCCCCGGTGGCAGAAAAAACACTATCAGTCGCAATCTCATACGCGTCGCTAGAGTGTGGATGGACGAATGGAAATATATTCATTACATTTATAACAAAGGTAAATAATAAAATATGTACTCGGGTAACAGTTTTGATGTCTATATAGTGTCGAAACGAGTGCCAACACTAGGTTCAATTATTATTTTTAGCATTTTGCATACGATTTTTCTTATAAATGTACAAGGATGGGCACAGCTAATGAAAAAATTAACTAGGTAAAGTTAAGTTTATGAGAACAGTTTTTTTAAATAAATATATTAAGTATATAAGTTAAAAGATAACGAACTAATGTCTCAATTAGTTAAAGTTAAAAGTTAAAACTGGATTTTAGTTAATTTAACTCAGTTAATCCAAAAAATTTTAGTTTTGTATATACAAATTAACTTTTTATTTAAACTGTATAAACTTTTCGTAATTTTGTGTTTCCAAAAGTACGTGTACAAAATAATACCAATCATTAAATCTTATCTTAAATGACTATCGAGTTTTATGACCCAGACAAACAATTGTCAATAATATATCCACGATAATGATATAAATATATATTTTTTTATTTATCTTAAATCACGATCGGAGTACTGACAGCGAGCCAGTACCTACGACGAACTATTAGCTACCGAGCGTGTCGTGTTTATCGCAGTATTCGCAGTAATTATCGTGTGTAGACGTGTAATTTTGAGTTGACCGTGTTTGTGTTTAAATTATGCCGAAAGTACGAGCATCCAAAAGTGGAAAAGCTAACAAGTATATACAAGAATTTCCTGACGAACATTTTCAAAGCGATAGTGAGATTTTATATTGTCCCTTGTATAAAAAATCTATTTCAAATGAACAACATTTTTTTAATATTACAGCATATAGGAACTACCAAACACAAAGAGAATAAACTACGAAAACAAAAATTCAAACAGCAGTATTTTGCTTCGGTCACTTCTTCGGGTTCTACAAAGTCGTCATTTAATTCCGATCTTTGCCGTGCTTTTATACATGCGGATATTCCAATCCCAAAGTTGGAAAATAAATTTTTAAATGCTTTTTTATCAAAATATATGGGACAATTAATTCCTGACAAAAGTATTCTTCAGAAAAATAACATTAGAGAAATTTACCAGAAAACACTTAACTCGATTAGTTAGTAACATCATTTAAGACGGGCCTATTATAACAATAGCTTATTACTAATTACTACTATATAATACTACTATACAAACTACTGTATAAATAACTATTTAATTGTACTAAAAATATGTCAAAATTGAAATGAAAATATCTCAAATTTGCAATGAAAGTAACACTAAAGTCATAGCCCATAGGTGTGCGCAAATATTTTTCGCAGGTAGTACGTTTCTATCTTGAAATTCTTGTTATTAAAAAAAAAGGGTCATTCGTTTTTCGATCAATTACGATCTATTAATAACCAGAGGGTCCTCAAAACTATATATATTATTACGTGAAGTATACAAAAATATCAAAAATTGCAATATAAAATTAAATAATAAGTTATTAGATTATTAAAATGTTAAAATTGTACATATAGTTATCATAAGCGGAATCACGTAGGTGTCAGGGTGTGTTATGACACTAACAAATAGTAAAAAAAGCAATCATTGGTTCAAAATTTGTGATCTAATAACAGCTATTGAGCTGGTAAATGCTTTACGTAAAAGTTTACTGGATATGAAATGTGTAAAATCATTTATGAATGTTGCACCACAAATCAACTGCTGATAACACAAAATAAATGACAATACAATCCTATGAATACAAAAGTTAGAGAAAACTAATCAAACAATGTACATTAATTTGCATCAACGATATTTATTAGATATTTGAATTCACAAATTCACAATGAATAACATGGAATGTTGACAACAATGGATGTTCATAGGAACACAACTAAAACAGCCGTATACTGGTTAATGGATGGAACAGAAAAGAAAAACAAAAACTAGACCTTTTACACAATACAAAGGTTAATTATTCACATATATCGAACTAAAACAACTTTTTTCCAGAACCAATAAACTAAACACATAACTCACAAGAACAAAATACAATTTGACACTAGAACCTACAAATTTCTATAATATAATAACTGACCGGCAACCGTATACATTTTAAACTATATGATAACATACATCATAAACTCAATGTAACTGTTATTGCACCATGACGAGTAACCGACTAACAACAAACAACACAATACTAGTTATGTTATCAATCAGACCCACTGCAACAGTCATCACAACGTTACACTACATTTGAATAAAAAAATTAAAATATATGCTATCAAGACAATAAAGGCGGTAAACATAATATAGAAATGGCTTGATTATTCTCCCCCCCCCCCGCCTTATAAAAGGACCTGATATTTCAATAAAATAATCAACTAACAAAATATTTATATTAAATTTATAATGTAAAATACTTAATAATATAAACAGAATATTATCATATATTATATATAATGGCAACAATATACAAAAAAAAAATGCACTAAAGACTCAATTTACTGTATAAATAGATAACAAAGGTATATAAATATATAAAATAGAAACATATGAACAATATGAAGTATCATTTTAAGAAACCTATGATTGTCCTTTTGGCAGTCTTCATCAGCGCTTATGGGAAATAAAGCCAATTTCACAACAGGACGTTTGAATGTTGTATCAGATGAAGTCTTGTTTGACACTACTTGAATGGTTTCATCATGTTCAGGATATGTCTCAACCACTCCGAACCATTTTCCATTTTTTGGACATAAAATCATCTTCCTTTAAAATGACTATACTACTAACACTAATGTCATGGGCAGGAACTATCCAGCGATTTCGGTTCTGGTGCTATGGAAGATACTCTTTATTCTAACCAGGGATATAAACCAAATACATTTTTATGATTTTTGAAAACCGGTTTTAATAATAATCGGTTTTCATAAACGATTTTAAAATCATACGATAATGAAATGGTATTAGTTCTGATTTTAAAACTGGTTTCGAAAAAATAGGATTTACGGTCAACCGTTCTTGAATGGGATTTTAGACAAAATTATTTTATTAATATTTATAAATTTAGAACTCTTAATAACAACACTCTCAGGAACTAAGAGTTAATTTTTGGTATTTATATTTCGTGATTACATCAATAAATACCAACTAATATTGGTACTATCCGACTAATAAAACAGAAAGTGTAGAGATAAAATTGAATAAATTTGTGTGAACAGCATTAGAATATCATATTGATATAATACATATAATATAATATCTATATGTACCTACTACCTACTATATATATAATATATAATATGTATGCACTATATTTTTAGAATTTAGAATTGTTTATTTTTTCTATGCAGCAGTAGATATGTACATGAAATGTTAAATTAAAAATATAAAACATTGTATATTACATTTTCATTAAAAAAATTATATACAAAATTGGTATCTAAATTAGGATTACCATATTTTATTTTGAAAAAACTGGGACGAAAATTAAATTATACTATAGTTTTAAGCAAAAATTCCACCACCCAAATACATAACAAATTTTTCTTGATTTATGTACTCTATATAATATAATGTGATATTTTTTCTGTTATAAACTTTTCAACCTGAAAACTTGATCTAATTGGACCCGTGATCCCATTTTTTGATCAAATATTTTATCAGGAAAGTTTTTTAAGAAGTTCGTTTTTTAATTTTTAATTTATTTTAAATATTGTCTCAAAAATTGAATATAGGTAGTTGTCAAAACTTAGTTTGAATATTATTCTGTTTTTATTTTGAGCCTCTATTAACTATTGTAAATATACCAAATGTCATCAGTAACTTCCAAATTGTCCATTTATTATAGTACCTAATCAATATTCATCAGTGAGTATACGTGCCGTACTGCTGTATTTGAATCAGGCTAAGTAAAAAAAAAATTCAACGTTCATTTATATTGTTTTTATATGAAGTTCATTAAAATGTATAGAAGACGATAAGTGATAACCAACGATCTTTGCAAGTGACGTTTTTGCATTTGACATTTTGTTCTTTAAACAAATTTTCAAATATTTTTAATTTCTTGAAAAAATTATTTTTGTCGATACCTATTAACATTAGAAGCTTTTAAAGTTGTTAAAAAATGTTTTATATAATTCCAAATAATAACTGCATATTTTGAAGTAGTATGTATAATGTCCATGCCTATGTGAAAATAGATATGTGTTTCTGTCAATTTATCATTTTCAAAATGTTTTTTTTCTAAAAAAAATTGAAAAATGTTAATATTAAATATTAAAGTTGGATTCCGGGGTAATTGACTGTTCCGAAAGGATTTTTCGGGACATCGAGACACAATGCTCAAAACTGGTAGTGTCCCAGATAAACCGGGACATATATGGCAAGTGGAAACCCTAATCTAAACTTAAAATATAGGTGTCCTTGAAAATATTTCATTCTTTAATTTTAACAATTCTCATTTTAAGTAGCATAATTTTTCCTATAGTGCCCAATATAGGCATTGCCCATTATAGATGAGATAGATATATAGATAGACAGAATTAGTGATATTAAATTTAGATTATTATTACCTATAGTCTATTACCGATATAAATGTTAATATATTTTATACCAGAACACAGATAAAATTATAATTATTATTAAATTGTGAATATTATTATATTTTAAAAAGTTAAGTCTGTACAATTTAAAACTTCTGCGATAAGATGTAACTAATATAATATAAGACCTTAGACCACGTATAATAACGTTATAATATATTCCTGTTTTATTTATCATTGGTGAGTGGTGATTACCGTCAATACCATAGAAACAATAATAATTATTATAATATCAATATTATCTACGTTGTACCTTTGTGTAATCAGATATTGCTATTAAAGAACACGGGTTCAACACTGTCTTAATATGACATATTTAACAGAGTGAAAACTTGTCCATAGTGAATTTTATTAGATGACGTTTTACAGAACGTAATCCAGTTTCCAAAATTTTACCAAATTGTGGGGGCTAAAAAGAAGGGATAAAATGCCACGAAATTTCTTGATCAACCAACATATCTTCAAGTAATCTCTGACCAATGACCTTATTGAAGTATCCTTGTAAAATATTGTTAGCACTAACAAAGTTTGTGCCATTATCACTATAATTCCCCATAATAATATATCGGACAGTTTAATACAATATTACAGTTTCGTATTTATAATTTCTTCAGTGTGCGGCTGGCCCGCCTTAGATAATTGATAGTGTACCTCTAGATACCAATACGAATACAAAAATGGTATTATTGTTTAATTATAGACACATTTGATGTCGACATAGGAGATGTTTCTAATCGTGTGGCTTTAAGGAAAAGTTTAAATTGCAAGTCTTTCCGATGGTATTTAAATAACATTTTCCCCGAGGTCCAGAATTACAATGGAGACTATTATGTGGGACAAGTTAGTTTAATACATTTAGAATATTAATTTACGTTGATTGATTGATGTTAGAAATTATATACTATAGATAAAAAATTTGGAGACACAACATTGTTTGGACACAATGTCAAGGCATATCGAAGAAAATGTTAGCATACACACGTGTTATAATGAGATAGGTGGTACACAAGTAAATTATTCAACAAATTATTATTTTGTTAATCGCTATTCTATATTATGATATACATACCTATGGCAGGAGTTTGCATATACACCAGAAGGACTATTCGTAACGGAGGATATCAATTGTTTAGGCACTTCGAACAGCTCTGAATCCATTCAATTATTTAATTGTAGCAAAAATATAATTAATCTTAAGTGGATTTATAATATACAGGTAAATGTATACAAGAGTTTGCAGAAATCGCTATATTATATTATGTACCTATACGCAAAATGAATATTATATTTGTAATAATTTAATAAAAATACAATTAATGTATTTTAGGACCAAACAATAATACATTCCGTATCAAATAAATGTTTAGAGCACTCGATAATTATTAGCTCATCTACCGTCATATTAAATAGTTGCGATGGTTCACGTAATCAAAAATGGGTTTTGAATTTATTAAGCATATAGGTAACTAATTAAAAATTGTAACTTTTTATAAAATAACAATTAACAAATTATACATAATTTATATAGAATAGAAAGTTTTGTTTGCACATTTGTATTGTAATATTGTAATATTATTGTATTAAATATAATACAATTTACTATACGTATTGCATGGTATTTTATTTTTTATTTTTTTTTTGCACGTTACTTTTAAATTAAGATTTAAATCTATAAGTAACATAGGTAAGTCATAAATAACATGACTTTTCTCGTCATATTATCACCATAAGATTAAAGCATCTGGCAATTATGCGTTCCTTATGTGTACAAATTATAATCACCCGAAATCGGCATTGGTATCAATTCATAAAAAAAAAAAAGACCTATATGGTCCGGTAAGGTCAAAGTCATCCAATTACGTGGATCACAGGATGACAGAATCAACTGCACCCATTCGTTGACTACAATGTAGTGTATAAATATTTCTTACATTTTATAAAATATATTAACTTGATTCACGTACCTAAGTTCTAACATTTGTTACGTATTTTGAATATCGTTTCCTCTCATTTCCTCATCGTCCATGCACACTAACAGATTGTATAATAACATATATCTAGAAGCCATTAAACGTGCAGATTACGTATACCAAATTGTCTATTTGCTAGAGTTTATTACGGTTTTTACACTGTGATATATCACAACTCAATATACATATCTGTAAATAAACGGTTGTACACGGAGGTATACGCCAAAACTCAACATACAGTATCGTAAACTAAATTGCCTCTCTTCAAGGGGAAAAATATTTTTCTTTTCAAGTAAGGTTAGGTCCACTGGTCTTTCGGCTTTGAAGCACCTTTCAGCGCATACATTTATAACATTTTAAAATTTGAATTGTTTTTTTATGCATATGTGTACACTTTTTTGGGTTACAATTTAATTTTAATTGGTATTTTAAAAAGGTAAATTTTCTCAGTAGTTTTAGCTTAAAGGAAAACTATTCAAAATTTCGGTGAGTTGTTATAAGCCGGAAAATAATATTATACCGAGCATCGCTGATAATCTATTTATTAAAAGAAATGATTCGTCTTTGCTTTCAAATTTAATGCATCTACCACCATTATCCAATCTGACCCATCTGACCTAACTGTCGATTACAACGGACGAGATGGTGGAATTATATTGTGTATGTATTCGAATGGTTGCCAAAACAATACAAATGACGTCGAGTGAAACAAGGTAAATCTTATTTCAAAAGAGCTTGGTTCATACAGGACCCACCATTGGATTACCAAAAGAGAATTACCAAATTTTGATGGGGACGTAGTCCAATAACGCTTTTTTGTGATATGTTCTCTTCACTTGTGCATAACTATCAGTACATTTCGGACAATGAGCATTTTAATTTTTTAAACAGTCTTTATCGGATCCAGTTATCAAGTCCATTCCGTTAACGGCCGGTAATTATAGTATCGCGTGAAATGCACTTCAGAAATCATTTGAAAATAATTGATTATTAGTAACCGTGCATATTAATCGATTATTCGTGTTCTCCTCAATCAAAAAAAAGTACAGTGGCATTCTCGGCATTTGTCAATATATTTTGGGAGAACGATGCCGCAATAATGACTTTAGGTATAGAAGACATCTCTGGGTTTTATTATTTTATATTGGCGTGCGGGTGCTCAATATCGAAACCAGAAGACATTATGAAGCCAGTATACTGCAGCCAGAAAGATCAACCTTTGACAGTTGTTAGATTTTGTCTCTTTACGATGTAAAATATTGGAAAATATCGAGACTACTGCGGACAAAACGGAACTGAATGTTAAGATCAGAAGGGCAAGGGTGGTCCATCCGGGAAGTTTTCGTTAATGGTGACCTCACAGTCGAATGGCTCAAAATGCTTATACTGTGAACATGATCATCCGATTTATTTAAAATCTACTAGAAGGAAGTTTATCCAATATTAGTCCTACTTTTTTTGTGTGAATACTAAAATTAATAATTTATGTGTAAAAATGTTTAAATATATATTTATTATTATATTCAAGTATTTAGATAATGTACCTTGTACATGGCCGCATACTGCATTGTGTATATACAAGTTCATGAATTAATGTTTATCGATTTTATGATAAAATGCAAATATTGTCCATTAAAGAATTCCTATAATATTCTATAGACATTTAATACTTATATTTAATAATTTAAATTATTATTGTACTTGATTCCTACTATATAGTACCTACATTACTGCTATCTATATTTATTATTAATATGTACTCGGAACATAGTATACCATTGATATTATATATATAATAATAATAATAAATATAAATAATAATGATAATACATACATCCGGAACCATATGTAAATAATTAAAATTGTAATAAAATGTTTTTTCTGTAAAACCACGTAAATATGAAGATATTTAAGGAAAGTATGGCTGAGAAAATGGGTCTTTTCATGAAACAATTATGTAAAATTGTTTAGCGTTTTATTATATAAGTGGATTGGTCTTGTCCCATCCGGTCTGATTTGTTTCAATTCAAATTCAGTCCTGTCTCGTTTATAAATATTTTGGTCCGGTTAGGTCAGTTCGGGCTATGTTAGTCTTTTATTGGTTATGGTTAAGTTTTAATTTTTAAATTATCGGTTCGATCCAGTCCATGAAAAGTCGGACCGTGCAGAGCTCAAGTTTTCAGGTACTGCACGTACTGATACTACTGTGGTTTATGGCATAGCTATTGCGCATGTTCGAGACAGCTTAGGAGGATTACAAGCTATACGGGCTTTGTTGATGATCACGTCAGAATTTGTCACTCGACTCAGGTTAAGTTTTATAAAGGAGGCGGACAGAAGTAACCGGACTTTCACAACAACCAGAAAATAAAGTGAAGGGGCCATTAAATGTCAATTTGTTCCTCTTCACGCGGAAGAGCTAGAATTTTGAACCTCGAGTGTCATTTTTCTTACACATATTTGTCCCTTATTATTTGGTTTTATTTTGTTTCAATTATGTGGTAAACAGACAAAGTTTACAATTCTTATATTTTCTTGTGTAATTGTTAACATTATTAATTCAATTTTTTAGTACCTATTTTAATACTTTACAAAATATGATAAATTCAGCCTCAACCATTAAAAACTAATAACTAATTATTATTTTAACTCTCCAATTATCCATAATGCCAAAACTCTAAAATGTATATTTTTTTCCAGAAAAAATTTAAGTAACCAATTTATATTTTATTTATACATTAAAGTTAATAACAGATTTACATTCTTCGAGACTTATAATATTCAAATCTTGTGTATAAAATACTAACTTAAAATACTATTTTTTCTATGAAAAAATACAGTATTATTTATTATTTAATTCCCTGGCACTTTTTTGCGACCGCTTGCCGCTTATTCCTTTACTTTTACCTTTTTTAAACTATTTTGCTGTTGTTTTGATATTTTTACATATTTAGTTCGTCTACTTTCTCGCCTTTTACCACCGGGAAGAAAAATGCGTTTCCCAACTCGACTCGGCGACCATTGTTTGGGTTAGTCATCGGTGGTCTCCGACTGGTGACTCGTGCTATCCTGGAGGGCGAAAAGATCAAACATATTGTTTGGTATACTTGATGCGAAACGCGGAACAGAAAGCGGAAAACGGACGGTCGCGAACGTGAAAAAATCACGTGTTTCTTACGTTGAGGTCACTAATTTAGCGATAAGAACAGTTATTACTTATTATACGTGCACATTAATAAACATAAATATCGCGACGGACTGACTCGGCTATAATCAAGTCGGGTTGACGGTGACGAGAACAGAGATGGTTTTTTGGACCGATCGCTCTGCGGTCTGGACTCTGGAGACGCCGCTCGTCGGTCGCAATGGTCGCAGACGCGTCGCGTCTGTCGGCGTTTATGAGTGTGACCAAAGGAACAATATTTTACATTATGGAGATTCCTCAAAACCTCACCAAAATCTCTGACTGTTTATTATTACTTTTTTATAGCCCAGTCAAATTAGCATATCAGCTCGGAAAAATGAGTATCAAACTGCATTTTGGCACACACTTTTATTAGGCCATTATGCACATTGTCTAAAAAGTTCCCATCAACAAGCCTCTTGCATCAAAGGTTATTTAAGGTCAAAGATCACTAATATGAATTTTTGTAAATTGTTATATAAAAAGTTGTCAAACGATTCAAACGGTTCTTTACATATAAAAAATTACTTTATTTTAAAGAAAATTTCTTTTTCTACAAATTTTATTCTTGAACTTTTTATCATACGACGAATAAAAAGCGAGATATTTATGAAAAGACCCATTTAAAAAATGGGCATTTGACAAGTCCTATTATACAAAAATGGCCACTATTACACGAAAAATGTATTTGACCTTATTATAGATAATTATCTTTTCTATTAATTGTATTTGAATTTTTTTGTCGTTCAATTTAAAACACTCAAAGGTCATTTTAGTGACTTTTGACCTCGAATAACCTTTGACGCAAGAAGCCTGTCGATGGGGCTTTTTAGACAATGTTCATAATGGTCTAATAAAAGTTTGTACCAAAATGCAGCTTAATACTAATTTTTCCGACTAATGCCTATTTTCTGTCTAATTTAACTGGGCTAATATGCGAGAACCATTTCTTTACAAGTTGTTATTGTACAGGTATAATATGCATTATGCAATGAATAACAAATCATCAGCGTCGAGTGATTTTTTCAATAGGTTGTAAACATTGTTATATTGAATTTATAATGGGGTAAACTGTAAAGTTCCATTTTTATCATTTTTGATGTTTATTTGTGATAACCTTGCTAAAATCATAATGATTAATTGTCGTTGTTTATATAATTTATTAGAATACGTTGTTGTATTAAAAATATATCGAAAAAAAAATACAATATATTATTATATTATATTATATTATATTATGTATTATATTTTATATATAATTATGTGTATAATACGTACCCATATACCATTTGATATTATGGTCTGATATTGTCGATGTCCGTCAAATAAGGACGTCAACGAATAGGAAATATAATTTTTATTTTATTGTCATCATTGAAAAACCATGTATTTAGTATATATACGTTTTATTTGATATATACATCGATATAATGAAAAAAGCTATACTACTAACATATGGTTTTATTTCAAATACTATATGCCGAAAAATATCGATAAGCCTAGTTATAAAATAATGTGACTTTTATATGAATGATCCTTTTTTTCTCTTATTACAATCGCGAGAGAAGCAATCGATTTTTTACAGAATAGTTCATAAGTATACTGAACCAAATTAAATTTATGTGTTGGTACCCCCCTCTAAATTTGCCGATCAGCATTTAACTCTTATATCCACACCACTCCCTCTAAATTCTTAAATATATATTCTAATAAGTTACAATAATTTTTATAAATTACAATTAATGAAGTTATACAAACTTGATAAACTTTTTATGAAAAAATCACCATAATTATTTATATATATTTTCACCTAAAATCTTAAATTAGAATCATTTGATCACTATGAACATATGGTGCATATATTAAATGACTTGAAAGTACCATTTACCTACTTCACATGTAGTAATATTAAATTACATATAAAAAAAATACTAATAATATTTAACACAATTATATTATATTATAATATACAGATTCAAAAATAGCATTCGGAATATAGGAACATTACTTGGAATTGATATAGACTCAGATCACTTACTGATAGGTATATGGATAAAAATTCAAATTAAAAAACCAAAGCTATTCAATCTATCTACTATAGGACGAACTGATATAGCTAAGTTAACGGACAAACCAATATGTAAGAAGTACGAAGAGTACTTTTAGAATATTATTAAAAGTAAGCAAAAAGTTACGGAAGGAAATATAGAGAAAACATAGGAACATATTAAAGGTAGTATAAATGGAGCAGCAACGAAGGTATTAGGGAAAGAAAACTCAAAGACAAAACGATGGTTCAATAGGATAAGTGAAGAAGCAGTTCAAAGGAGAAAACTAGCAAAACAGGAATGATTCAATGACACGAGTAATGAAGTAACGTTGACAAGGTTCAGAACTCGCCAATGGGAAGCAACAAACATATTGTAATGCTAAAAGATAAAACATGTTCAGAATATATTAGAAACGCCAGAACTAGGCTATAAAGTGCATAGAACTAGAAATATGTATAAGTGAGTAAATGATTTCAGAGGCGGATACAAAAAGATACAAGTGAAGATTTGACAAAGAAATGGGGCAATTACATTGAAAAGTTGCTGAACTGTGAAGAACCAGATAAAATCTTTTATTTTAATCAGGAGACCTGAGAAGTACAGGATTGTACAGAACTGACCCCGAAGGAAATAGAATGGCAGATGAATATATTATAAAATAATAAATCTCCTGGGGAAGACGATATTCAGGCGGAACTTGTAATGAAAGGGCGGAAAAGAAATGGATATAAGGTTATGGAAGATGATTCGGGAAGTTTGGACGATTGAGAAAATGTCGAAAGAATAGAAGATGGCGGTGATTTGTTTAATACTGATACGGTGCGTCCGTAATTGGGTAGCTTAAATAAACTTGGTTAAAGAATGAGTCACAAGATAATATATTTATTGGAAATACAAGTAGGTACAAAATATATACAATATTATAAATGCCGAGAGCGAGTCGTCCGGGTTACAATTCCAGTACCGACAGCAGTCCAGACCAGACGCACGCCGCTTTCAGTAATTTTGATTGCAGAAACACGTTCGTCATCGTTTGGGACTCGCTCTCACCTGCCGAGGCCCCTGGCCTATAAGTAACGTATCGCGCGCAGCCGCAGAATATAGCTCGCGGCTTCCAACACGACCGCGTAGGATAACCAACGATTCGTGCGCAGCCGCAGAGTTTAGCTCGTGGCTTCTAACACAATCGTCTAGGAAAACCAACACCCCGCCTTGCTTCCCAGCACACCACCTATCTATTATGTCACCGCCAGCTCGCAAAACTCCGTCCCTCACGAATTCTTGTAGTCGTTCTCCGAGAACTCGGAAACATTCCTGCAGCCCACCTGCCTCGCCAAACACCAAATCCGCTAGAAAACGCGCCAACAGGAGAAAGCGCAAACAAACCTCAGAATCTCCTTCACCTTCTCTGGCAAATTCAGTCCGTCCTTCGAGTTTAATTTCAGATAAAAATATGTCCTCACACAGATCCTCTTCTTCAAACACTCGCTCCGTTAACCATTACCCAATGGAATCCGATCCCAAGGTCATAATCCCACCTATATTCGTTGAATGCTCTGCATGGAGGAAGATCGCAGGGAAACTTCTCTCCACAGTCCCGGAAAACTCCATCCAGGCAAAAGCAGCTAACGGCAACTCTATAAAAATCCTGTGCGTCAACGCTGAAATTTTCCGCATTGTCCAAAAATATTTCACTCGGGCAAACGTTGATTTCCACACCCTCCCATTACCCGAAGAGAGAATGCTTAAAATCATAATCAAAGGCCTCCTTCTGGACATTACTGAGTCGGAGATTTCCGATGAACTAACTTCCAAAGATTACGAGGTAAAAGCTGTCTGACAATTCAAAAATGTCACCAAAAAATTTCCCATCCACATGATCACCTTAATCTCCAATCCAGCAAACAAACTCATTTTCAACGAAAAGTCCCTATTTTACATTTCCATCAAAATTGAAAGCTACCGTTCCAACAAGCCCACCCAGTGTTTCGCCTGCCCGTGCTTCGGCAATTCGAGCTTCCACTGCAGCTACACACCAAGGTGCGTCATGTGTCCGGGTCCCCATCTTGCAAACGACTGCGTCAAGCTCAGGGATTCAGACTCCAAGTGTGCTAACTGCGACGGCATTCACACTGCTAATTTCACAAAATACCCAGCCCTAATCAAGGAGAGGGAGAATAGACGCCCCAAAAGGCCCAACACTGCGTTCCCTCCCACAAAACCCGTCACCACCGAGTCACCATCCATTCCCCTTCCTTTACAAAAACCAATCCAAACGCGTTCCACCAAACCTTCTTACGCCGAAATTACTTCTCCTTCCACCAAAATTGACCCTTCCCCAATTATCGAACAACTCATCCAACTTGCTACCGGCCTCTCATCTGGTTCCACCAAAGTCAAAGAAGCCCTAATTATCCTAATCAGTATCCTTCCCCAACTTCTCGCTCAAAATGACCAGCATTAAAGTTATGTTTTGGAATTGTCAGGGCATTGCTCGGAGACGCCCTGAACTCGCTCAATTCGTACAAGAACATAAAATTGACGTCCTTCTTCTTAATAAAACTCACTTATCAAACGCTAGACCGTTCAATCTCCCCAATTTCTACTCCTACTTCACAAATAAATCTCAAAAACCAAGCCGTGCTCCACATGAAGGTACAGCGGCCCTCATCTACAGGAAATTCATTCACCACTCAACAAAAATCCCAACCACATCCATCACAAATTCTATTGTCCACCTACATCTCGGAAACGCGGAGTTGAGACTTGTTGCCGTATACAAGAGCCCTAAAATCCCACTTCAAACCTCAGACATCGATACTCTTCTTGATAACAACATAGATACCATCATTGCTGGAGATCTCAACTCCAAACATTCCTCTTGGCACAGCTTGTCCAACAACTCTTTTGGAATCATCCTATATCGTTATCTCGACAATAGACACGATCTAACAATAGCCTCCCCCACTTCTCCCACCCACTACCCCGACAACCCTCGTCACCGTCCGGACATTCTCGACGTCGCTCTACTTAAAGTTGGTTACCTGGACTTCACCCTAGAAAACCATCCTTCAGCACTATCTTCTGACCATTCGCCAATCACTCTAGAACTTTTTCACAATTCAGCTCAAATATCCCCCCTTGCCTTCCCACTCTATTGACTGGATTCTTTATGAATCTCTCATGAAATTCTCCAAATTTCCCCCTCCTAACACTTCTTTAGCTAGAGAAATCGACCTCGCCATTGATCACCTAACCCACCACATCTGCCACTCTTAACTTATGTACTTCTAACACCAATTCATCCAACTCCCGCCAAGATCTTCCTCCAAACATTCTTCGTGAGATAGCTTGGAAACGCCGCCTAAGGTCCCTCTGGCAAAGATCCAGAGACCCTCTCATCAAATCCCAACTAAAGGCCCAAGTCAGTCGGGTCAGAAATCTTCTCTCTTCCCACCGCGAAAACGCTTGGTTTAATCTACTCTCCTCCCTTAGCAAAAACTCTGACCATCGATCCCAATTCTTCAAAATCAACATGAACCTTCTGCGCAAACCTCCGCCCGTTAACCCTCTTAAATCTTCGGATGGTACTCTCCACTACGAGGCAGCCCAAAAAGCCGAAATATTCGCTAAATCGATGGAAAATCAATTTAAGGTCCCAGTCTCCTCCCAACCCTTAGACGATTACATATACGAAACTGTCCATCATCACAATAATTCCACTAACCACCCAAAAACAATCTTCTTCACCCCTGGCGAATTCAAAAACACCATCCAATATCTTAAAAACAAAAGTACACCAGAGCCAGACTCCATTTCCAACAGTGCTCTAAAACATTGCAGCCACTCCACCATTCTCCATCTCTGTCGTATTTTCAATGGGTATGCGGGCTTAGAGTACTTTCCCGTCTGCTGGAAACAAGTTGCTGTGGTCATGCTTCCAAAGCCCGGAAAAAACCCCCTTTCTCCAAAAAACCCCCGTCCAATCTCACTTTTCAACACTCTGTCCAAAGTTTTCGAACACCTCCTTCTCACTCGCCTCAACATCTTCACAGCAAATAAAATACGCGACGAACAATTCGGATTTAGACGACACCATAGTATCTCCCTCCAGCTAGTTAACGTTCTCGACGACATTATTTTAAACATCAACCGTCGCTTCAAATCAGTCGCAGTGCTTCTTAATGTCGAGAAAGCCTTCGACAAAGTCTGGCACGCTGGTCTTATGTTCAAGCTTATTGCATTAGGTGTCCCTGCCCAGCTCATCAATATTCTCAAATCTTTTCTTCTTAATCGAAATTTCTTCATCTAAATGGTAACCAATTCCTCATCCATCAAATCCATCAAGGCAGGTGTTCCTCAAGGATCATGTCTGTACCCCAACTCTTCGCAATTTATATAAATGACCTGCCTCTTCTCCCCTATTCTAAATTCGCCCTTTTCGCAGACGACACCTTTCTATACTCCTCCAGCAAATCAAGTTCTTCTGCAACTCACAACCTCCAGCTCTAACTCAACCATCTTCAATCCTAGTTTGATCAATGGAGAATAACAATAAACCCAAACAAAACATCCACAATTAATTTCTCCGGCAAAGGCATTTCTAAAGTCCCTCTTCTATTAATAAAAGGCTCCAAAATTAAATGGTCTCCTTCTATTAAATATCTAGGTATCCAAATAGATAAAAACCTAAACTTCTCAAAACACGTAAAACTCCAAGTAAATAAAACTAAAGCAGTAGGCTACCTTCTATACCCTCTATTAAACCCTAAAAGTCCCCTATCTATAAATACCAAACTGTACATTTATAAAACCTACATGCGCCCAATACTCACCTACGCCAGCCCAGCATGGGAATCTAATATCTCAAATTCCAACAGACTCAAAATAGAAGCGGTTCAATCTAATACCCTCAGAAAAATCTGTGATCTCCCATGGTTTGTAAGCAACCACTCCATCAGACATTCAACAAATATCCCTTCTCTCACCGACTTCATGGCATCTTCATCTTTATCCTTTTCCCAATCTATAGCTTCCTCTCACTATAACCACATCGTAAAAATCTCAAAACGTCCAGTCATCTCCAAAAAAATTCGTAACCCCCTCTAAAATTCTAGAAAACAACTCTCCACAAACCTCATAAATCCTTCTACATCAGACTATCTGTCAAAAAGCAAAGCTTGGTATAGAGCACTATATTCTTAGCATAGTCCGGGTTACGACCCCGCGACGGCCGTGTATCACGGGTAGGCTGCACACAGTATGTGTAGCAGCCATATAGGTTGCGTTTATACGGTACGTATGATGATGGTGGTTGTAGTCGATTCGTAGCCGCTGCTGGACGTACGTCACCCTGGCCCACCCCACCCTGAAATTAGGGAGTTTTTGGTACGCATGTTTTAGTACGCCATTTGTATGAATTTGTATGATCAATACCGGAATTTTTATGACACTGGTACTTAAGTTATAAGTGAAATAAAGGGGGTGGGCTGGAGTGACGGCCCACTTATAACTTAAGTACCAGTGTCATACAAATTCGGGCACTGATCATACAAATTCATACAAATGGCGTACTAAAACATGCGTACCTTAAAAAACGCCCTAATTTCAGAGTGGGGTGAGCCAGGGTGACGTACGTTGCTGCTGGTTCACGGCCGAGACGAGTATATTGTTGCCGTAGATGAGCTTCGTGCTAGGGTTCACTTGAACGTCGTCGTGATCGCTGACGGAAACGGGTTTGATGTCGGCAGTAGGTACACCGCGGCCCAAGGACTGGATCGGCGTAAGTCGTGTTTCGAAGGCGCCGGCCACGGGTGGCGGTATACGGCAGTCGGTCGTCCGGAGTCTACTATGTAGACCGGTTTGGTGTATGGGCGTCGGTCGGCACGTGCTCCGGTGGTGGTGGCATGACGGATGTCGGATACTGATACCCCGTGAGTGTGGTCGTCGTCTTCGGTGCGGCCGCTGCTTGGTTGTGGTCATCGGTTGTCGTATGGCTGGGACGCTTCGATGGTCGTTGGCTGGAATGCTGTTCGGTTTTCAGGATTGCTGATGGTGTTTTTTTCGTTTCTTCGTTTGATAGAAAGTGTGAAGAAATAGTTGAGAAGAAAATGTGTTGTTGTTTCGCTCATGTTACGACCAAGTGGTCTAATATTATTCTAGGCGTTAGCCTTTACTAGTGGTATGAGTGTAGGTATTGACATGTGGTTTGATTTATGGAGAAATATATGTCCGAATAGATTGGAGTTTATGAAGTACATGAAGCCCAGACCAGAGGTCTAGGTGAGATATTTTCTGTTTGAGTTATGGGGCGGAGAGTGGCCGAGTTCGCGTATGTGGCGATGGGTTGATAAAGAATTTTTATAAAAGAGTGTTCTGGCATGATTGCAGTGGATAGATTTTTCTAAGGTTTATGAGGATGATGAATTAAGTATAATTTTGTTATAAATTTGTTCTTCGTGCGTCCACGAGCGTACGGAAACCCCTGCGAAGTTTGTTTGAAATGTATTATATGTACATTGTACCTATATATGAGTAGTGAGTACATAGATCATATTTAGATTCTGGGCGAAGCGTAGAATGTATTGCTTTTACGATGATATGTTATTTTAAATTTATTTTTATTTTTATAAAAAATTATAAAATTCTATAATAAGTGCTCCGATCATTACAAATAGCATTATTTTCTGGTAGCAAATTGTATCTAGTTGGTACCTTAGAGAGGTTTTTTTAGATTTTTAATTTTGTCGATAAATGCATAAGAAAAAATTATCAAAAAACATGGTTTTGGTAAATTTTTTATAACTCCAAAAATATAATAGCTTGAAATTTTCACCACAAATGTATATACGTAAAATAATATTACAAACACTTTAAAAAAATTTTACTCATTTTTAGGCTATTTATAGCAATTTTCAATTTTGAGTCAGTGTATTCATAATAATCTTAATTTTAGGCATTAAGACCTAAAATTTAATACAGTATTAAAATTATGTCATTCTTGATACACACAAAAAAAATTTAAAATAGGTCAGACAATAATTTTTAATAGCCATTTAATTTTTTTTGAATATATGTATTATTTTGGTATGAAATGTGTTCGAATTTTTGGGAAATAATAGATCTATAAATTTGAAAATTTCACCAAAAACGTATGTAAGTACATTATGAAGGCAAAACGATTTTTATCCAATTTTGGGCTACTATTAGAAATTTTCAATTTTGAGTCATTTAAATCATAATAGGTACCTATAACTTTTCTACTTTACAGGAGAATTCCATTTTTTTTTTTTTTTTTTTTTGATAAATATGTATTTTTTGATCTAAAAAATAATGGTGAAGTCAGAATTTGGTGATTGGACTCGTTTAAAGTTATATTAAATTGAAATTAAATGATTTTACTATGTTCCTTTAGTAGCTTCATTTTTCTAAATTTTTCAACATTCGTACGTAGTTTAATGTCAGCAATCGTGTATTCATGCACGGGTTCTCAGTTCAAATCCCGATACTTTAACATCATTTTTTGCACTTTTTTCAACTTTCTTTGTTCATTATATTATATGATATTATCATATTATTAGTATAATCTACAGAATTGTCAAGTATGTCTACTGAGAAAGAAATGATTTATCATAGCTTTCAAATTCAATATATTCGTATATTTTAACTCCACACTTACACGTCTCCATTGGAAACAAGATGGCATAAGGAATTATTTAACCTACCTATCGCCACATATCCACTACTAGTATCCTACCCGACGTGCGAAATACTCCCACTACTACTGACAACCTACGAGAAACTTCCACCGTCTACTGTACAGACTTTTTTTTTAGTATAATATATTTACGACATTATTTTATATTATATGACATTATATTTTATATATTATAGACAATACATATTATTAGGTACAATAAAAGATATAGAAAAATCAATTGAAAATATATAGAATATATCTAATTAATTTAAATTTTGGAATATTTACCAAAATGAATAAATATCCAAATAAATGAGTTCAAGTTCAAGTTAGCATGGATTAACATTGTCTGATAACTCAGATTTTTTTCAGTAAAATTTTGTATTTATATATTTTATACCTACTTATTTAGAAGGTGGAACCAAAAAATATATATTTCAAATATTTTAAATAATAGAAGGCATAAAAATTAACACATTTTAAAAATATTTTAAACATACCTACTCAATGTTTCAATATGGGGGGGGGGGTCGCCGTTGCTGATAGCGTCTCGCAAGTGAATGTATTCTTCCACACTCTGATTGTGGCGTAGAAATCGCAATCGTTCGCTCTCTATCTTCACGTACATGTTGACTATAAATTGTTGGCATAGCTCACAACATCGCAGAATGACGTTGTCCTGACCGCGTCGCATCATCATACGATACGCATAAAAATCCATCGAGCTAACTTTCTTGTTTGTTTCGGCTCCTGTAACAACATATTCATAAATATTAATTCAAAATAAGTAATGATGTTCATAATGAATAAAGTACCTGTGGTGAGATCTCGTTGTTTAATGTTTATGTAATATCCGTCTTGTCCTTTCCAGAAAATTAGCAGATATTGAAGAATACGTATACGAAATCGTATACGTCAAACGGTGTGTGTCGGCGATGAACTCCAGATTATTGTTTCTTCTTTAAATTACAATTTACATTTATTTTTTACAATTCGCTGCGCAATCGCCAACCATAATTCGAACAACGTTGTCAACAACAGGTGCATTGCTCTCCAACTGGTGTTTTATCAGGATTGATGACAATAGCATGATAGTCACTTTGCAATTTGTGCATGTGTGATTTGATGAATCTCAATAATTCATTGTACTCATTCAATAGGGCGTCCAGCTCGCCTACGATGCGCCTGGCTTTAGGCGAATTGAGGTTATTGTAGCCGCAACGTGCATCCACGTGATTGGTGAGCGCACGTTCGGGGTCTACACAATTGATGTCCTCGCCGCCTATGAAATATATTTGTAAATTTGTAATTTATTTATGTGGTTCGTTTAGCATTGGTAGCAATGAGCCCACTTTGTTTTTGAGTTTGAACGTTAAATTGAATTTTTGACCATTTGCCGCAGTGGTTGAATTGGAAAAAAAAATAAGGACGGACTCCGAGCTTAGTTCAAAAATCAGCGTTCCGGGACATATTAGAGAAAAAATAAACCATGGAGGTCTTCGTCCACTACACCCCCTATCAAAAGTTTCTTAACCGGGGGACATTTAAAAAAAACATTTTAGATTATTATAGAACATGAATGAGTACAAAAATCCGACATTTTTTTACGTCATTGTTAGGTTACATATTATCAAGATAGCATAGTTTAAACATTACTCTTTCAAAATAATTTAACACTTTTCCTATTAAATGAATAATCGAGGAAGTTGTAGGTGTAGACCGAAATGTAGTTCATCGGTGTCACATCATTGATTTCGCCATCCTTTTAGGCTTTAGCCATTCACGGATAATGAAGATTATTTATTACCTATATGATACCAATACGATTTAATAAGATCAACTATTCAACATTTTATATCATGCTTTTTATCTAAAACCAATTATGTGATAAGGTCGAAAAAACATTCATTTTCGTAATTTCAAGATTTTTCCAAAAACAAATTATAATTTTTAAAAATTAAAACAAACATTGCGTTCCTTGCGTTCCTTGATAAATAAATTAAGGGGTACGCTGTTCAACATGAAAAAAATGAAGAGTAGCTTCGTCCCCCTGCGTCCCTCCCAAAATCCACCACTGATTTGTCGCAGTATTGTGAACTATTTATGTTGCTCCGAACGATGTCATTTGGAAGCATGAATTGAATGTGGAAATGGACTTCAGGAACCGGTTTGAATCTGGATCCGTGCTGATGAGCAAGCCGTTCAATGGTTCTGGTGGTGTCTCAATTTCTGGTAGTTGCACTTTTCCTATTGTGCAGCACATGACAACTCATGTTTGAATTTGAGCACATGACAATGGGGACATTCTTTGTCCATAGTACCAATTATCATTTTTGGATGAGCGGAATACTCAATATCTGGTTCATACTCGAACGCAAGACGAAGGAATGAAGCGGATGTAAATGCTTGATATACTTGTTGGCGTTGTCGGTCATTTGTTCTGTGTGTCAATTACAAACCTTCGCGCTTGTCTCCATTCCAATTGTCGTTGTTGATTTCGTTCAGCTTGTGCCTCTTGTGCACTCAACATGCTCACACGCACATCTTCGTTATCTTGTTCGTCTGTTCTTTCTGTTCTACAGTTTCGCATGTTTGTTACTTTATTCATTCGACGGGCCAAATTAGCCCCCTTGTGTCTTGAAAGCATTGTTTATTGTAACACACATACAAATAGACAAAATTGTTGTACTTACTAATGAAAAACAGTATTCTGATAATGTATTTGTTCTTTTAGTATTTTATCAAGCTTTCACAGTCAGGAGGTTGAAAATTTCATTAAAATCGGTCGAGCCGTTTCAGATAAATACGTTATTTCAACATTATTATTTTCGTTACGCGTTCGTCAAGTGTATATAGTACATGCTATACGAAACAGTGAATAATGATAATAATTTTACGCGTGTAAAAGTGCGTGTTTCGACGGAAAGCCCCGCAGATAATGAAACGCAGAAGGGCAGTAACGCGCGTCAGATTTCCTACCTATTTATAGGTATCGGTATGTGATATGTGGTATGCGGTGCGTTGTTAATGATACACATTAACGTCTCCGCCGCCACCGCGTGGTCGTGTATAAACACTAACAGGTCGTGTTGCCTAATCACACGCTGAGGAGACTGGTCATCCGAGTTACCACCATCTCATTACCGCGTGACTTCATACAAAAATACTAAAATCGCAATTAAAAAATGGGGGGTGGGGGTAGGAGGGTGAAAAATACTTTATAACCTATTCTCATACCTACAAATATATAAAAAAATGTCATTAAGACCGGTCGAGCCGTTTCTGTGGAGTGCAATCACAAACACTATGACACAGATATGTATATATTAGATTATATCTATTACGCATGATTATAATTTTTTGTTATGATTACTTTTTAAGCGTGCTTATAATGCATTGTTCTACCGGTATTTTTTATTGTCATAGCAAATGAATAAATCGTTTTTTATATATGTTTTTAATGTGCATGAATATTAGTTGTTTATATATATATATAACAAGAATGTATTTCAGTATTACTATATTATTATAAGTAATATTACACGTGTATACAAAATAACAATATCAATATAAAAAAAAATGGTGTATAGACATGACATTTTTACAGAATATGTATGCAACTACTATATTAAATAAAATATTATTTCCAAATTTAGTCTATTTATAGCAATTTTAAATTTTTAAATATTTAAGAGAATGTTTGACCTTGTATTCAATTTTATAATCTAAACTTAACCCTTTTATGACTTAAATAAAATATATAATACGGGACATAATACCCGTATTTGTTGTCTCCGTCTAACCAACTATTAATACATAAAATTTACGTTCAGCATTTGTATTACAATTTTATCATTTTTAATATAAGAGTAAATTAACCTATTACCAAATGTATAAACGAGATTTTCATCTATGCGGTATATTTATATACAATATTTTATATTGTCGTCTTTTTTCAATAATTCTAGTTTTAAAAAAAAATATATCTATTTTAATTAATTAGTTTTTAAAATAGTTATATCTCTTTATAAAATATTTATAGCATAGATAATGATCTCACCTATAAATTCAATAATATGTTAATTAATAAAAAGGTTCTGGTAATATTGAAAAAGACAAAGTTGTGACACAAATGCTGAAAGTAAACGTCAGTTGGTTAGACAGAGACAACAAATAAGGGTATCACGTCCTGTTAAAAGGACACCACACCAACAATTATTCAATGAAAAACATTTTTCAGTATTTTTCTATTTTATGAACTTACAAACATATTAGAAATATAAAACAAAAATAAATCATAACTAACAACATTAACTAGCGACCGATAGAGCCGCCTTTTGATATATTTATTTTTATACATTGTATGTGCTGTTAAAATGTTGATATTTTTATTTTTTCAACAGCTTATAAAACGTGAAAAATGTATATATCAAAAATCGGCTTCATCAGTCGCTAGATAATTTTATTCTTTATAATTTATTTTGTATTTCATTTTTCTATAATATTCTCAAGTTGATAAAAATGAAAAAGGGAAAACATGTTTTTTTAACATATGTCGTGATTACACTATAATTAAAAATGGAACTGACTACTGACACAGGTCTATTTTTAAATTACTTTTAAAATATATTTAAATATTTTTAATTTGTTTGATTTTATTTTTCTTAAAATTTAATAAAAATTGCCTATACAAAACCCCTTAAAAATCGGGTGTGTGACTTTCTCATAAAATGGAAAATATTAGGTTTTAAGACGTAAAAATTTAATACAAGGTTAAAAGTGAATTATTCTATTAGTATTGCCTATTGAATATATCATGAAAATCATGTCACAATTTTTTTTATAGCCATTTAAATTTTTGGGCAAAATGTATTATTTCATATAAAATGACGATCAAATACATGCGCGTAATCAATATTTGTTATAACTTATAATATTATAATTTTTTTAGTATATTTTGTTTAATAACTTGAATTCACTAACTAAATGATAATGATATGTAATAATAGGAGCTTAAAAATATGTTATTATAATATACTGAATATATTAGTTATTGACGACAATAAAATTTATGTTATATTGTAATTTTATCGTGGCATACGAACTCGGCTTCGAAATTGTATAAAATAAAATTCCAAATGTGCAGATAAAAGTTCATTTCTATCTCCGGTGAACATTTGAAATTTGATTTTCCAATAATTTTCCCAATACTTTTCTGTCGGAACACTATAAATGATTTTGAACTTATCCACATCTAGTGATAAATTTTTGTACTGGTATTCACCCTAAATTCATGTATAATAGACAAAAAAATAACTGAACTTTAAAGATCAATTTGTAAACTTAATTTTTTATCAAAAAAGTAGCCAAATTGTTCATAGAAACAGACATGACAACTGATAAAATTCTAATTAAACTAAAATTAAATGCACTCACAAATATGGGACAATGAGTCGACTGAATCTTATTTCTTATTAATGAATGAGTATTATTAAAAATATGCATTAAGACATCTATCTTCGAACACATGTCATAAATGACGTATGAAACAACATTAAGACAGTCGATGTAATGATCCTTACATTTGTATATACTATAAGTCACCTAAAAAATACGAATAATAATTAATATTATTTTATTATTATTATTATTATTTTTTTTTTTTTTTTTTTTGTATACGTCTATAGTTCATAAACAATGTTATTATAACAAATAACAATATTAAAATAATGTTTTTAAATGTTATAATTACTATGCCCATAGAATCATAAATTAATGTTTATTTAATTTTCTGAAAATGTGTTAAAATTATTTTAATTTTATACTTGAATAAACACGTTCATATTCAAACAATTTAATTTAGGTTATTTTAGTAATATTTCAATACGAATATAATATATAATTATAATTAAGTACAAGAATTAGATTCTTAATTAAAAAAATAAATTCAGTATACAGATACAACCTACACCTAATACCCGAATATTTTTAAAATATCATTTATACTATTGTTTTGATGTTATTAAAATGTTTAATATTTTATTTTTTTAAGACGAAGTATTGAAACCAAATTAAGAAAAATGGATTATTATAATATTATCACAAAAATTGTAATAAGAAGAATGAGATATAACACTAAAATCACCAAAATTCTATTACACAAAAAATTTTAATATTATATATATGTATGTACGTATGTATGTATGTACTTGCATGAAAATTATAAATGCGTTGGTGTACATAAGTGTGTACATTTAGCAATTGTTTATAGTGGTACTGTTTAACACTTGCTTCCGATAACGTTACAATCGATTTGTTTGTACTTTGAACTTCAAATTTTGTATAACGTATCTCGCATATTAGTTTTTGAGGAACAGTAATTGAGTCATCCTGTTATACATTTTGGAAATAATAATAATAGAAACACTCATTTTCTCATTCAATTTTCAAATTATCATTCAGAAGAAATATAAAAAGATATTGTTTATAAATCAAAACTTTGCTATTTTTTAGCTAGAAGATTATTTATTTTAATTATCTATACTATTAACAACAAGTTTAATCAGTAATACTGCAATACTATCCATCTTTTATAGTAGCTTATGAAAGCTTATTGTTACTTTAAACGTAAATAAATGATAATCTGTAGTATCGCTATTCAATATTTACACATACGAATTGTATAACTTGGAAAATTAGGCTAAAACTTAAAGCGAAAAAAATAATGTAAAGATAAAAAATAGCCGGTCAGCAAGGAATGTAAGCACTTCGCTCGTTGGGTAGAAATGGTGATGAACATATGGAAAGTGAATGCAATGATAAATCATTTCTTTCGATAAAACGATTCTCAGCGAAGCTTCACTGTATATTAAATGGGTTTTAAGCCCGAATCTCAATATCGATCTCGGTTCGGTCATGGATTATGACATAGAATTCACACCTTGAGGTCACAGACAATCAAATTCAGACAGTTCGAGAGTTCTGTTGTGATATTTTTAACGCGTTTAGGCCAATACTGGCACGTTGGTAGATTTATACTTGGGATCGTCAAAATCGATTCAACTGCTATGACTATATTATGGTCAGGATCGCTCAGCGGTCGATCGATACCTGATCGAACCGTTCCTTAACGTGACTGCGATCTCTTGTAAGTACGCTTCCATTGAATTGCATTATACCGATGTTCATCAAACCGTGATTTAACCGAACGAAGACCGCTATTGAAAATTGGGTTTTACTGTCGGTAATAACTAAAATTAATTATTTTATGGTGAAAAGACTTTAAAATTAAAAACTGCAATAAATAGCTTAAACTTGGGAAAAGAATTCATGTAGTAATTTGAAATTTAATTTTAAAAAAAACTTTCCTAAAATTATATTTGTACATATAAAAATATTTAAATCATTTCAGTAATACATTATATTGATAGTAATTGGTTAAATTATATACTTACAATCTGCAGAGTAAAAATAAATATTGCACACAAATACGAAGTATAAATGAAGTGATTATTGTTAATATTCATTTTTATCATCGAAACAATACAATATTTTGCTCAGAATGTTCTTTAAAATATTTGTAAAATTTAATTATTTTATTATTTGTTAAGCAATTTTTCAAGTCCGTTGAAACTGAAATACGATCAAGTAAAGTATATAGGTATTATAATATTTGTATTATTGTTAATGTTAACCCCGGGTATTAGTAACTGGGTTTTTAATATTGACAACAAAATTAAAACATATATAATATAGGTATGTGTACTAGATTATATTCGTTAATGTGATAATTTGTTGGACAATGACAATGCAAAATCATTTCAATTACTTTAAAATAATATAAAAATACAAAATACAAAATACATAATTCTATATAGCTAAAACTATTATCTAATATTTTTCGACATATATTTTAACACAACCACTTATTCTAATAAATTATAAAAATTACAAAATTGTGTTTTTATGATTTCATCAAAATTGTCTCAAATAAACATAAAATAGTATAAATATAGAATCGTATAGCTTTTTCCCTATTATAAATTATACAATATAAAAATAGAGTCTATCGAAACAGTTTTGAGATGATCAAAATAATTGCATACGTCGATAAAAATACTATGTACACGTTAAATGATTTGAGTGCCCCTTCCCCCTTAAATTTAATTTTTAATGAATACAATTTTATTTAAATAATTTCAAAATATATAATAACCAATGACCATATAATATATATACATTTATCCTACCAATCGTATACCTTATTATATAATGATTAAATACTAGAGAAATAATGCATTGTTATTAAATGTAAAAATATTTCCTTCTAGCGTAGTCTAGTATAATATAAGTAGTATTATTGATTATCAATGATATAATCAATGGTAGTATCTATTTATATTATCTACCCACGTCTGAATATATGCTTGTGTTTGTTATATTAACTGATTAAACGATTAAAAATGTATATTATATTAAATTACCACAATGAATGACGTTTGAATTTACATAATGTGATACATTTTTCTAGACGAAAAATAATTCCAACTCGTAGGTTATAATTCTGGACGTTTAAGTATATATTTGATGTATATAGTCACCACTCTTAAAATACAAAAATAAACTACTACTCAAATTACTGAATGAAGAAATAAACAATAATCGTAATATCGTCATGAACATAATAATTATAATACTTCATCAAATAATGTGATCGAGGACATTTCACGCAGGAAATGAAAAAGCGATTTCATAAGTTCCTGTTTGAAAATGTGTATAGAGACAATAAAAGCTCTATACAAGTTTGTATTTTGTATGGAAGTAGATTTTTAGAATATTATGTTAAAAAAAATATGACAACTAATATAATTTTAGAAATGTTACACTTTTCTGTTATTTATACAATATATCAAATTATTTAATAATAATTAGGCCTCGGATTTTAATACCTTACAAAATTTAAAAAGTGCTCTTAAAATAATTTTTTTTTTTTTTGATGAATATTATATGTAGGTATACAAAAAAATAAAAAAATAAAAAAATGCCCAAAGAAAAAAATTTGTTCTAATCTAAAACTCGGAGAAAAAAATATAAAATATTCACTAAATATAAAATAAAATAAAATAAACATTTTTTCCTCTCCATCGTTTTCTCTCCCAACTAGGTATTTAGAGTCGCGTAATTCCGGACCAATAGAATTCAGCTCGGTAGGCGGGGCAAAACCGAAATTACGAAATCAACGATAGTTCAGCGCTCCGTGCTGTATCATACAGTAGTGGTTCTTGGAGTTGGGTGAAGTATCTGGTGGTGCACAACCAAAAAATACTACGGATTAATAACAAATATATGTATAAACAATATTATATTATGTTATTTTCTCTAAAATATGTTATATAATATGTAGGTACTGTAATAATGAACGTGATGTCATTCATTTTATTAAGATTATACCTATATTCATATAAAACATATTTCAATTTACTTTATGCCTATATAACCTAAATAAGTAATGTATAACTTGACAACATTTGAAAATGGATAGATAATAACTGCACCAAACGACAAACGTCGTTACAACCCTGGTTGAAATATACTAGGTTATTGCAAGTTGTTATCACAAAAATAAAATGGCAGCCTGCGTAAGGGTAAAGTTTCTTATCATTACTACAAAGTGGATATCAATTATATATAAAATCAATTTAAATGAATTATAATAAATTATAATAATATATAGTTTCAATGAACAAAATATTCAATTTATTTGTTAAATATATAATTATTAGAGTTATTTTACTATTATTAGTAATTTATACTTTATATTACATAATAGGTACATTAAATTTAAAGTCCGCCAATTCTGATATTTTATCGGCCAATCAAAACATCGCCACTTACGCTGCCATTTTAATTTCTTCAAGTGATAATACTATAGATTGGGGGAACAACTGCAATAACCTAGTATATTTCAACCATGGTTACAACATACGATCACAGAATATAGTTAGGTCCTCCGCACACTAGGCGATGATCACGCTACGCAATTATGATACGATTTCGCTTTCTTGCGTTTTCCTAGGACACATCGAGACAGTGGCCAAAACCATAGAATAAGGATACTATGTTATATTTATATATTGTAATCTATGGCCGTAAACGACCGGCTATTAGCAACAACCAACATTACAGCTGTACGATGCCATAATCCTATGTAGGTACAATAATAATATTCAAGGGCGCGACAATTATTAATAAAACAGCGATAAATAAATAATAATTTTATATATAAAAACACTTTAATTTACTGACATTTTAGGTACCCTATATTAGACCATTCGAGACATTTTCTGATTTTCCCTCAAATTAATAAAATTTTTCGATTGGAAATTGCATTTATATGATACTTAAATACGTGAGTTACATTTTGGCATAGTTAGTTTTATTTTTAAAGTGGTCCAATATAATTAACTAGGTTCTTTAATTGGACCGTTGGTGTTTTTAATTGGACCGCCATAAAATTTATAGAGAAACTACTATATTTTAATTTAACTATTTTAAATATTGATAAAATATATAAAATAATTCAAGTTTTATATGAAATATATCAAATTCTCTATATTGTGAAGAAAAATTATTGCTTTTATCTTAAAATAAAAATTCAATATTATAACATTTAATCAAATTTATAAAAAATGTATTATTTTCTTAACTGTAATGAGTTCAATTTACATATAAGTATAACAGTTTTAATTTATGAACGTGTTCGTACCTCCAAAGACGTTTGAAAATGCATATAAACCGTAGAGTAAGATAGAGACGATGTTAGCATACAAACTTGTAGTTTGTTGTTGTAACAAGTCTTTATCTGCCTCTTGGGAAGTGTTACCAATTTTAAGGATTAAAAATATTGTACACATATTTATGATACCTATACAATAATAATATATAATAGCTGCTTACGTTTTTAAATAATTTCATGTTCTATGAATAGACCTACTAATTTTTATACTATATGTGTATGTATACAGTCTATGGTTCAATATTAATAAAATAATAAGTAATTTTATAATTAATGTAATAAATGTATGTAGATAACTAAAGTACACACGAGTGGGTATCTACCTAAATTTGGTGTCGAATAATAGAAAATTTACCGATATTTATAGTAAAAAAAAAAAAACTATTCAATATGAGAAAAGTTATTTCACTATGTTTTGTAATTTATAATTTTCAGCCTTAGTCTATGGGTTCTTATTCTCCTTCGCTCGCTCACTCTTTCTTGACTAATTGGAGGTAACTTAGGTACTACGATGACAATTACGATGGCGAGGATGGGGACGATGACGAGGACGAGGACGAGGATGAAGATGAAGTCGAAGACGAAGATGAAGACAAAGACGAGCTTTTATTCATGTTTAATGATGACATTTTTTCCATGTAATTTAAAATATTTCACAAAAAATATTTTTTAAATATTAAAAATAAGTGCATTTAAAGCTAAAAATTTCGAAAAGTTCAAATTTTAAATAAAATATTTATTACCAAATTAGTTCATGGATTCCATCCTTACTTTACGAACAGTCCTTTGTCTGTCAACATAGGTATAAACTGGAGAGGGCGAAAGGAGGTGTTTGCCCGGTTCAAAGGATTAAATTCACAGTAAGTAATAAATGTGAGTAGTTATACGCGAAATCTATCAACGCCTATAAAAGCCGAGGAAAAATAATAAAGAAAAATCCCTAAAGACGTTTTTTTTTTTTAAATTTCCGTGCAGATAATAGAACCAAGGCGTAGATTTATTTGCAACATAAAAAAATTTACTAGGTAATGGTTTAAAATATTTATTCACCTAAATGTTTATCGCACAGGTATTATATTGGTCTTCAATCATTTATATCGTATTTTTGCCGACTGTTCAATGTTTAATATTTAAAAATATTAAGATTGTTTAACAACATAATTTCGTATGGCATCATTTCAAAACCACATGAGACATTGAAAATATATTCATAACATATTATGAGTCTGGGGCAAAGATACAAGTTAAGGTAAAACTCGAGGTAGGTAGCGAATAAGTAAAATTTAATATGGATTTTAAAACATGATAATTTGCAAAGAAACAGTAACAGATTATAAAAATTATTTAATTTGTAATTTGTAAACATTTTGCACAGAGGTTTCTCTATAAAAGTGTTTTTGATCCTCATATAATTTGAATGAATTAATATGATTTTCTGAATGATTACATGAAAAAAAATATATTTGCCAGGGTTTCCAAATGAAAACTGTTTTTGATTTTTATATGATTTAAATAAATTTAAAAAAAGTTTCCGCAGGAGTTACCTTTCAAAAAGTGTTAATAACTGTAAATATTATGTGGCTGGATATCTCATAGATTCGGCTAGTACCTATACTGTTATAATATGATAAAAATGCTATAAAGAGTAACTTTATATTTTATAATGTATTTTGAATTATTATAATTTGGTAGATGTAGATCTGATGCGTACTAACCATTCAACGGAGAGTTTTCATAATTGTTTTGCATCAATGGTAAACTCTTCTAAACATTCATCTATTTGGTAATTTATTCACGCACTTCAAAATGAAGAAAAGGTACACAGCCTAAAAATTAAAAAATATATTGCGGGTCAACCACCACAAAAAAAAAAAAAAAATACATAAAAAAATGAGATTGAGAAATTGAGAAATTTAAAAAATATGTACAGATTATACAAACAGTACTAATTATAACTATCTTCGTAGTATAAAGTAGGTACTATGAAATTCTAACGATAATAATATTGTTAGGTTTAAAAAATATATAAACATATTATAATATATGTTTATTGATTCTGTATTAACTATGTACTTGGAGTTATTTAGTGTATTGACTTTGTATATTAACTATATTCTTGTATTATACTATTTTAACTACAAAAAAATATGTAATAATAATAATATATTATAAATTATAATATACAACTTTAACAATATATTATATAGACGAACAATTATCTGCTAACGCTATATTTTCTGCTGTATGAATTGTATTGGTATGAGGACTACACTCATATTTAATGACCAATTTTAAAATATAATTTTGATATACTTAACTCATCTATAATAGTATATGTTTATAAGACCGAACGAAGAACATTGAATATGTTAATAATAATTTAAAATATTCAAATATTTTAGTTTTATTTGTATTTTATAACGATATTGAGTCAATATTGCAAATTTGGATATTATGTAAAAATGTACATCGAAATACTTACAAGTAGAATATATGTAACTATCGAAAATACTTTTATTTTAATTTTGTAGATTTCAGCCTATAGAATAATAGACTTCAAATATAATAGTACTGATTTTTAATTTTGTTATAACAATTATAACCAATAATAATCAATTCATACACAATTTATATATTTTTATTATTATATATATATATAAATTGACTTGTCTCATTATAATGACTAATAAAACTATACTACGTAAATGTTAATATTAATTAATATATAATATGTTTACACAAATGTATAAAGGGAAAATATTATATAAGTTATATGTAGGAGTGTAAATCCATATTTTATAATAAGATTTATTATAATTATATAAGCTTTATGTACCCAAGTGTTACTATATAGTTAATATTATAATATACCTAATCGGTGTGTGGCAGGATTATATTTTAATAATTAATGCAATAATTTTAGTTTTATTCAATATTTGAAAGTTTTTATTTTTTCAATTGTTATATTACTATTGCACTGTATAAAACATGTTTATTATTATTTTATTTTATTTTTTTAATAATATAAACAGGACAAGCCCAAAAATAATAAGATAATATACAAATATAACATTAATGTCATGCAAATATTATGAGTAGGTGATAAAGATAATTACATATTTCAAATTTTGTTTTTTCATTATTATTATTATTATTATTATTATTATTATTTACAAAGAAAAGGAAGGGTCGTTATTTGCTGCGTAAGACGGACGATAGGTGAGTTGTTGAGGAAATTAGAAGAAGAGCGAGGAATATGAAAAGGGATAGTACAACGAGTGGTGCGGGAAAAGAAATTTATTAGGGATAGGAGTAAAGGAGAATCAATTTTAGCGGAAAGAAGATTGGACAGAAATTATAGATTAGACACATGTTTACGGTTGGCTAATGATGAAATATTAAAAGCATGTAGAACAGGTGTGTAGTCGTGAGAAGGATGGGGAATATTGAGTCTATGAGCTGCAATACAAAGGAATTTTCTCTGAACTATCTCAACTGTAGCACAGGCTCAAGCGGTGGAGGGGTCCCAAAGAATACTGCCGTATTCAAGTACAGGATGAACTAGGGCACCGTATAGTGCTTTGAAGGAGGATAGAAGGTAGAATTCAGAAGAGGAACGAAGGACAAAGCCAAGAATCTTAAGCGCTTTGCAACAAATGTCTTCAATGTGCTTAATTGGGGAAAGGTCTAAGGTGAACGTAAATTCTAGATAACGGATGAATTCACCTGGGGATTTAATAGAGATATTATGAATAACGTAAGGAAAATAAATACGAAAGTTAGAGCAAGAAAAGGAAAATACAGAACATTTTGAAATATTCAGGGAGAGACCTAGGGACTCTCCCCACACCGCCAAGTTGTTTAGATCTTGTTGGAGAAGATGACAATCAGAAATAGAGTTTATCCGTAGGAACAATTTTATATCATCAGCAAATATGAGAAGTTTGGCATGAAGAACAACTGAAGGGGCTGAATTTACAAAAAGGGCAAAGAGGAAAGGGGAAAGTACAGCTCCTTGTGGTACACCGGAAGATGGAATAAAGGCAGATGAGGACGAACCAAAGACAGAGACATAGAGATGACGGTTAGATAGATATGAGCTTATCCAAGCGAGTAATGGATTGCCAATGCCTAGAAGGTTTAAGGATTTAATAAGGAGATTATGGTCCACACGATCAAACGCTTTTGAAAAGTCTATATAAATTGCATGAACTTGCTTGTGCCCCCGAAAATAATAAATAAATATATGAAGTAAGCACTAGATTACAAGTCGTGGTTGAACGACCCGGTCAAAATCCGTGCTGTTCATCCGCGAGAATATGATTGAGAGGGGAACGTATAGAGTTTAGGACGATGGATTCAAAAAGCTTAGAGATATGAGAGAGTTTAGTAATAGAACGGTAGTTTGAGATATTTGTTGTATCACCTGATTTAAGGAAAGGAGTAATGTAACCAATTTTTAAAGCAGAGGGGAACATGTTAGAGTCAAAGGATTTACAGAATAAAAGAAATAGAGGCCAAGCAATAACATCACTTAACTTGTATAGGGACTTCCTTGTATGCCATCAGGATCAACGGATTTAATATTACGAAAAGAATTCAATGCATTACTAACGTCATCCAAAGTAAAGAGAGAACAAAAAGGGAGACTAAAGTGAGGGACCAATGTACTTACAGATGAAGAAAGTGGACAAGATGAAGAGGTATAGTTAGAGGAAAAGAACTTGGAGAATATATTAGCTGCATCAGCGGGATTTGAACTAGTAGAGCCGTTGTAGACTAAATTATACGGAATAGAAGAAGAAGAGCGTGATTTACGAATGAAAGACCAGAAAGATCGAGGATTTGATGACAGAGTAGACTCAGTACGAAAAAGTACTAATACTCGCCTAGTATTTACGGACTGAAACTGTGAAAATATAACACAATTACAACATAACACTTAATGTATCACGTACGAAGTTTCTGTTTATTGTTGTTATTAAATAGTACAGGGCTATTTCATATTTAGAAAGTCGAAAAATGATCTCTTCCATTCTTATATCATTTTCAACCGGAAAGTGGGTACATATGAACATATGAAACAATTAGATTGGAATAAGTTTTCTGGTCAAAAAGTTGTTTGCAAAACTATATAAAGTATTTTGGCCTTTTTAAACCCACATATAATTTTTATAACTGCAAGCATATTCAGTATTTAGTACCTACATTTCTAAACCATAAAAGTATATATCGTGAATATATAAATACACACCCAATATATATATTATCTATATAATTAAATATTTTAAATACAAAAGTAATACTGCAAAGTAATATAGTAAACTTTAATTTTTTTTTAAATCGAATAGCTATATTTAACTATTCTGACATATATAAATAAAGAGCAGTTGAATCGACAGGTTAATAGATAAATATATTATAAATAGTATCAGGCGAAGTCGATTGATAATTATTTGATTAAGATATTGATTTTTATGAACATTAGCCACCGAAATCGATATATATAATTTTTAAAACTGGAAGTATCTGTGGAATCCACAATACACCAGTTCAATGAGGTCTATTCAGTCTGTATTGATACGCGTATCCGATCCAGTTTAGTATTTTATTAATTAGATCCGTACTTATCACAATTGATTGTGTAATAAGTAACAACTTTTACAATAGATAAAATAGATTCAAATTTACTGAATAAATTAACATTCATTAAAAAACTAATTTCAGTTAGGAATATTTCTAGGAATTTAACCGTTGATTTCTACCAGAGCCATAGCAAGGGAATGGTGAAACTGGTCTAAGCCAAGGGCACAACAGAAATGGAGCACAAAAATGAAGAAAATCAATGTAATCAATTCTTTTCCTTTTGCTTATTTACGTGTTTAAAGAAGAATTTTTTTTCACAAAGGCGGACAATTATTACATTGCCAAGAACGCCTCTGAACCTTTCTATAGTTCTGATTTATACTATGCATTATTTTAAAATCTTTTATACTTTGTTCAAAAATTGGGTAAATTTAGAAGATAAACATTGTTAATACTTGATATATAGTTATACATATGTATTAAATTTAATCATATAATAACAGTTTTGAAAATTTTAATTTTTCATAAACTAAAAGGACACAAAGCTATTAATCATCATAAGCCCGATCCCGTACATTTCCACTCATTTCAACACATGAAGTGGCTTACAAATAAAATAAATCTATGTGAAGGTAACTGTTGTATAATACATGAATTTAATTTAACAATTTTATATATTAATTTATAATAATAAAAAAAAACCACTCTTTAGACTAACAGTTGAAACATTTAGTTAAAATATGTTGATACAACGCTCGCAGTTGATTAATAGATTACAAATACTAAATAATAGTATATCGTTAGAAATATTAGACATATTCGTAGTCTAATGAGTATGATTATTATTTATTATTAAAAATATGTAAATTTATTTACTAATCATGATTATAAATTTAAATATTATTTACTCAAAATCGTATATAATCAGCATAATATAGTAATTTTGGTAATATACGTGTAGTCTGTGAACAGGTATGTTACTATATATATTTTTTCTATAATTTTTTTACTACATAGTCTACAGCGAATTAAAATATATTTTCATGAGCATATATAAATATGCATTTACATACATGTTAATTTAATTTAATAATAAATAATGTAATATAATTTAATACATATTAATTATAACTTTAACTATAATTATAACTTTTCTATACAGATGAATTAAAAAAAAAAAAAAGTTTTTCTTGTGGACCTGACTACAGATCATTCTTATTATGTCTCCAAAAAATATTAACTGGAATATGTGTAAAATAATCTTAGCGATTTCGTTATATTGTATTATTATTAACTATTTTATGTTTCCATATTTTTTAAAAAATATAATTGAATCCAATTTAACATCAATTACCGTCGCAGAAACTCAAATAGATTATTCATCTATCATATTGAAAACACCAACGCAAAACGATTACTACAAAAACAATGTTTCAAACATGTATTCGATTCATTACTTGTCTCCCTGGCATCCTGCTAAGTTGACTACAAACGTAGAGTCCGACGGTCCTGGTGAGGGGAGTCGACCTGTGGTTTTAAACGACAGTCAACAAATCGAAATGAAAAAAACGTATAGGAAACACCAGTTCAACATAATTGCCAGTGAAATGATATCCTTTAACAGGTCGTTGTTGGACTTTCGACCCTTTAAATGTAGAGCTAAACGGTACCCCACATTATTACCTGTCACCTCTATTATTATTGTGTTCTTCAATGAAGCGTGGTCCACTCTTTTGAGAACAGTTTGGAGCGTCATCAATCGGTCACCCCGATCCCTCGTGAGCGAGATTTTATTGGTTGACGATGGAAGTAATCTAGGTAAGTGTATAATATAAATGCTCGTAATATATTTAATGTCTTAATACCTACTCAAATCTATGCCAATAACTTCATAATATGTATATTAAGTTATACACAATTTCCGGTTAAAACTAAAAGGAGTGATAATAACAGGAAGAAAATACGATAGTATATTAAAATGTTTATGTGTAAATAATTAATATTAATACGATAGCATTTTAATTATTAACTTATGTTGATGAATATTATATACAAATTGTATTTGCTACACATATTAAATATTTACGAGGAATATTTGAAAAAACCTAGTGAAACAATTTCAACTAGATGAACCCACAAGAATTTATTGATTGGTTGTTTGATTATTTGATTACTTATTCACTTGATTTCACATTAGGTGCTTATTTAATTGTTTAAAAAGCACTGAAATGACTGGACCGATTTCCATAAATAATAAATCATTCTCTTTAAATGTTATTTTTTGTCAACTGCCGTCTGGCATAAATAGTTAAACATAAATAAAATAAAATCCCTTTAGGTCCAATTAATGGCGCTGAGTATAGGAAATTAACTAAACCTCAAAATAACAATCATAACATTAGAAAAACTAAAAGTTTGTGTATCAATGTAAAACATAGCAACTATTTGGTTCATACAATATATATTCCATAAGGATATGAAATAAATTGTACAAAAAAAAAAATACGTTTATCCTGTATCCCGTTCTCTCTGATTTATGGAATATATTATCATGTATCTAGATACCGCGGTAATTAAATTTTAATAGTTCATCCTATATATTCTATTCACATAATTATATTACCTACTACTTTTTAGTTATCAGTATTAATATTGAAAGTTATACGAGTATAATATTTATAATAAGTATGCTCAATTACTTTGAAAATCATTATAACAATTATTAATCAATAAATTATAGTATTTTATTTTTTTAGCTTTTACATATTATAGCCTTTTATTGTTTTACCAAATTTTGAGCTGAGGATTTTGTTCGTTGACTGATACCAATGATATTCTGGTTTATTCCTTAATCTAAATTCGTTATACATATAATGTTTTTGATTATAGTTCTACTATTTAGTATTTAACAATAATTTATTATTACCCATAATTTTAATTATAATTATTAAAATTAAACTAGTATTGATTTATAAATTAATAGGAAATTATTATCTATATATATATATATATATTTTATTTGTAAACTACTGTCAGATATTTTATATATAACAATTGTTATTTATTTCAGATAGATTCCTAAAGACGAGCTTATGACTAATATAGTATTACTAATATATGTAGTGATGGAAGGAAGGTACCTAGTGAATTATTTAATGATTTAAAAAAAATAAAAAAACATATTTTCCAACGGATAAAAACTATCTTACCGTCTAGGCATAATCCTTAAAAGCTGAATCACTTTTTTCCAAATATTACTTTTTTCATTTTGCTGTCTTTTAATTTAATTTTTATAAAAAAACAAAATTCTAATATAATTGTTAAATAGATACCCAATTATTGATGTGTAGGTGTGTGTGTGTGTGTGAGGAAGGGATTTCCATCACATATGCATAGGTAGCTAAAACAATATTAAGTTATTATGTGTATAGTTTATATAATATACCTACGTATTATCATTGATTATATATTATCCATGGTATTATGTATCATCATTTAATTGTATAACATTTAATGTCCTACCAATTAAATTATTATTTTAAAAAATTGCAATTCTATTCTTGTTGAAAAATATAAAATTTTCGGTCAATTCTAATGAGAATACTCAAAAAGAAAACATGTAGCATTTGATATTAAAGTTCCTTACTATAAAAAAGCATTTGGTTAAAAATTCGTTGACTATCACCCCGCTCCAAAATATTATAATTCTTTACCTTTTTTAGTTAAGGAAAATATTATAAGTAATCAATATAACATCAAAAAGCTATAATCTATAAATGTCTAATATTATCTTTAGAAGAAAATGTAGACTCCATTTTCAGTTGATTTTTATTTTATTTTGTAAATTTCATTATTTTTCCTTATTATTATTTATTATTATTTATTATTATTTATTTATTATTTTATCTGTTTTTGTATCACTCAATTCAAATAATATAGTGTAGTGATAAATATTTTATAAGTAATTGCCTATGTAACATTTTTATCGTATCTTATTTTATTTTTAAATTAATTTATGTATATTACGGTCATCCTTATTTTATTGTACATTTGTTATCGAAACTATATTTTATGAAAACGATTAGACGATTACGTAATCACACTTCCTATTAAAACTAAAGTAATAAGAAGAGAAAAGCGAACTGGACTGGTAGGAGCTCGTTTATTAGGCGTCCAATTTGCTAAAAGTAAGGTTGTAACATTTCTTGATGCACACTGTGAATGTTGTGATGGTTGGCTGGAACCCCTTTTGACTAGAATTGTGAATAAAAGGTTGGTAATTAAAAATTTACAATGCTATAAAATTGGTAAGAAATTGTAAAATATAGTTATGTCTTATATGTGGTAGCAGCTCGTGTTAAAGAGCACAGACGAATGTGCACCGTCTAAAATTCCAGAAAATAAGCGTGTTTTTATATATGAAATTAATATTTATTTATCGTTTTAGTAATTATCATACCTATGAATATTATTATTGTACATATTATATATAACTCATCGCCACCGCTGTATTGGTTGTTGCTCGGTGCCTCGGTGACCACTGCTCGCCACCATTAACATATTAACTATATGGACCACGCATTTCTCATCCTCTGTCTTCTCGCTATTGGTAGAATATAGAGTGATAAAGATCGTTGACGTAAAACATGTGTATGAGAGAGATATAAATACAAGTTGTGAAGTACCCTGGAATAAAAAGTAACCCATTCATTTCTTCCATGTATTATTTAAATTTATTATAGACGCGGCGAATATAAATATAATGTTTTTACTCTATGTGATGCATAGAGTATAGTGAGAGGTATTTTTGTTGATTTTTAAAGCGTACAATGAATAGTTTATTTTTAGGATTAATTATTGTTACACAGTAATGTAATGTCACCAAACAAAAAAATCACTAATATTTTATTTGTTGATATAATGTTGTAACATAATACTATTTTCTTAAATATATATTTTTATATGAATTATTATTATTTATTTAAATATTATTTGTAGTATACAACCTGAACATTAAAAAAAAAAAAAACACATTTTCCTTCCCATTTTACAGACTTAGGACTGTCAATATACACACATTGAACGTATGATATATAATATATATTTTATATATCGGTATGATTAAAAATATTGGTTTTCTAATTTTCAAGAAAAAAATTTGTAACCAAAATGTAAAAAAGAGTTACCATCTTCCTATCAAATATTTAGTTATTTCCACAAAAGAAATAGGTACTTATTTATTTTGCTGGATTGGTAACCAATGGTTTAAAAAAAACTTGACAAATAAAGTTCTATACATAGACTAGATATAGCCTGGAAGACTGATTTTACTAAAACCTTTCAAAACTTAAAAACTAAAAGTAAGTAACAATAACCTCGTAACACGGAGGATGTCTCATATGGTATTTTTACATATTATTGTACATATAAATAATTTAGTGTTATTATAATGGCTTCACTGATTTTCCTTACTCGTAGCTCCATCTCTTTTGTTCAATTACGACTGACTACCTCTCTCTCTATGCAAAGGGGTGGCCATAGGCATACAAATTTGAAGTAAGGAAAACATCGATTTACAATATGAACATGTGCAAAAAAAAAATATTTTGAAAAAAATATTGTATTGTATTTCTTACCCTGTTTATACCTTAATTAATTGTTATCGAGAAAAATAGATAATTATTGATAATAATTAATGTAACTTCAAACAAAGTGAATAAAGTATTTCACTCTCTCATATAATATGGTCACACTGTAATTCGCTGCTTTGATTGCTTCATATTGCATAAAATACGAGCTTTATATATATATATATATAAAGGCATCTCTATATACTCTATGATCTACTCGCAGTCCATATAGTTGATATATCAATGGTCGCGCGCTACCGCAGCACTGTTCATAGCGTACACTTGAATAATGCAACATTATGCACGATTTATACACGTGTCATTTAATTTTATTCCCGCTTGGGAAAAATACACTGTGTAAAATATATAGCATGGCGCACAAAACTAGTTTGAACCATTAACTATGTATATCTAACTATTCTGTAGTCGTATGCCGTAACGACGTTTGTCGTTTGTTGCAGTTATTATCTACCCATTTTCAGATGTTATCAGAATATCACTTATCTAGATTACAATGTAAATTCAATTGTGTTTTATATGAATGTAGGTATGTTCTCAATAAAATTAATGACATCATGGTCGTTATTACAGTAATATATCAACATTTTAGAGAAAATAACATAATATAATATTGTTAATATATTTGTTATTAATCCGTAGTATTTATTGATTGTGAACCACCAGATATTTCACCCACGAGCCGCTACTGATGTTAGATACATTTTACACTCTATATATTGTTTATATTATAAAGCTTTATTATTTCTGAAGAATATAAGGAAACATTTTAATAAATTTTAATATAGATATAACATAAATATATACCTATGCTTTAATATTTATAATATAATATATACATATATGTATACCTAAATGTTAAGTTTTTAATTATATAATTTATTATAATTTTTATAAAGGATACAAATAATTTGTTTCTTAATTTTTGTTTTTCAAAAATCATGTTAAATAAGTATCTAAAATTTGAATTTTCATTATTCGCAAATTATACTATTGGTTTCTATTTAAGATCACAATTATTTAAAAGAAACATATTGCCACATGAAAATTCATTATTAGTATTTATTAAATAATAAATACGTCTGATATTATTTAAATGTTAATACAATAAGATTTAAATAATCTTCCATAAAAAATAGTGTTAATTGAATGTTAAGAAAATAGAATAATGAATAACTTTAATCATTTTATGATGGCACTCGAATAACGATTCTGAATGGAAATCGATTTATTTGCATGTTCATAATATACTTGTCTCGGTACTGATAAAAATAAAATTTAGTCGAAATTTTCGAGATATGTTATTATAATTATTATTATATGTAAATTGCTTATGAAATAAAATATTTCATTATTAATTTTTATCTATTATATCAATTACATACATTCAGAAACACATAATTATAAAAATATTATATAGGCTCATTTCTTATTCGCTCACAATCTAACATTGCCAATTAAATTTTTAGGAATTCTATCGTTTCTCCTTACATTGATTATATATCACCTTATACATTTGAACATAAATCTTTAAATAAGTTGAGATGGGGTACTTTTGATTGGTACTTGGATTATAAATGGTATGTATCTATTTTTGTTGTTTGATTTTAAAATAATCTTGAATCCAATGATATTTTAGGGATCTTATTCCTCAGAGAGAATACAATCGACGTAAAAATGATGATTCGGAACCGTTAGAATGTCCTGTAATAGCTGGTGGAGTATTCTCAATAGACAAGGACTATTTCAATGAAATCGGTTCTTACGATGAAGATACAATATATTGGGGTGGCGAAAATTTTGAAATATCCTTCCGAGTATGTGATAATAACTCATAATAAATATATAAATACTAAATAATAATATTTGTCATATAATACTAATCCTTTATTTTTATACAACTAGTATTCCTAATTGTATCATAAGTACCTAATAAATAATAATTAATATTTTAAAAAACTGATAACAATAAATAATTTACTATAATTCCATAACTAATTTTTAACTTATGTATAGACACCTAAAACTAACAAAACTAATACAAATTATAAATATTAATATGGTTATGTTTTTGGTTATACTTTTGGTTTTCTTTTCTACACATATCTATAGTAGATTAACAAATTGTTTATGGAATTACGTTTTTAGTACGAATTAAAGTACGTTTGGAAACCAGGAATTCAGCATGTTCATTGAGTGAGCTTTCCTAACTTGTTTAATATTAAAATGTCGAATTACCTAATATAAAACCTATACGTATTTAAATATTTTATGGTAATTTATTATGAAAAATAAAAAGAAGTTAGTTATTCAGTTTATTCAGATATACATTTTTTATCAGATGTTTTATATTTATACTTATTATTATTTATTTGGTGTTTGGAACCAATGATAAATACGACAAATTTTCAGATTAAAACTCGGTTTATTGAAGTGTTTTAAAAATTCAAACCCAAAAAAAAATGGGTTTTCGTGAATTTCAAGATATAAAAAAATATATACTTATGTCGTTTTTTAAAATTAATCGATAAAAATTTTATGTTCTACCAACACATTAAAGCTTCTTGTCGGCTTCATATAGCTGAAAATTTGCTTACAGAAAAAAATAATTATAATAATAAATATAATTATAAAATCAATAGCTTCCTCGTTCTGCTCAAAGTCTAAAATAAATAAATAATTAAGTAACTTTAAGAGTATTTTTTATGTTTTTAAATTATAAATTAATTTTTTAGGGCTTTAGGACATAAATAATTTTTATGGAATTTTTATAGGTATTTTTAGGCATCAAAATGCAGTAGTAGGAAATTCGTAGTAATTACGAATATCACATAATATGTATTTTAAAGACGAATTGTTTAAAAACAAATAACTACAAACAAAAATTCAATACCTTGCCCCCCCCCCCCAGCTAATAATACAATTATCCTTTCTATAAGCCTGTTCTTTACTTAATAGTTACTTACCTACCTAATACCGGTTTTTAAAGAATCTCTAAGAATAGGCAATCCAAATTATAACTTACTAATTTAAAACCAAAATCAAATATTTCATTTTAAATCAATAAATAATAATGTATCAAAATCCCAAATACGTTTTGTATTATTGGTCGATAAATACATTTATAACAAATATTAAATAAATAAGTAACTAAAATTTAATTTTCCAAACGACAGGGGGTCAAATTGTCTATACAAACAAGTTGAATTTTTAACTTATTATATGGTCAAAATTCGAGGATCTAATTTCCGATAATCAAAATTATCACTCACTGCAGGCTTGGATGTGTGGTGGCACGTTGGAAATAATACCTTGTTCACGTGTTGCCCACGTGTACAGAAATAGTTCACCTCATTCATTTCCCGGTGGCATTACAAACACTATTAGTCACAATCTCATGCGCGTAGCCAGAGTGTGGATGGACGAATGGAAATATATTCTTTACATTTACAACCAAGGTAAATAACAAAATAGCATAATACATCATAAATAATCAGATAACAATTTTGATGTTTTTATAAAATGTCAAAATGAACAAAAATGAATGCCAATTAATAATAAAGTTCAATTAACATTTTTAGCAATTTTCATACGATTTTTCTTATAATACATTATAGAATCATCGTCACCCACATATTTAATTCAAATTAATTCATATTAATGGTTGATACAGTGCGGCCACAATTGGATACACCATAGCTTTAAATAACTTACATAATAATAAGTCAAAGAATAATATATTTATTAAATGTACAAGTAGGTATCAAATAACTAATAAGCAATATTATAAAGTGTGTGGGATAATCGTCCGGGTTATATCCCGCGACGATTATGTTTTCCGTTTAGGCCACCCGCAGTACGTGCGGCAGCCGTATAGGTATAAGTGTTACTGTATGTACTTGACATTATATGCTGATGGTGGTTGTCCCCGGTCCGTAGTCGCTGTTGGTTCGCAGCGGCGAAGATTATAGTGTGCTGATGATACGCCGTTTACTATGGGATCGCTCGGTCTTGTCGTAGCGGTCGTCGATGTATGTGGATTCGTGAGGTTTTGTCATCTTGAGGAAATTCTTTCTAGACTTAAGTCTGAAGTTTGGTATATTTTGTCCGTGTAATGGGTGTCGTATATCTGTTTCTACTTTGGTCCTTTCCCAGTCTGTTATGATTTCCCGGCGGATGTTCGGTGGGGCAATACCCGCGAGTTGGTAAATTTTAGTAAGTGGAGTGTTTTTGAGACAGCCTGTTACTAATCGGCAGGATTCGTTCAGTATGATATCTATTTGTTTTGTATGTGCAGACCTACTCCACACAAAACTGGCGAATTATCCAACAGAGTTATAAAGTGATAAAGCAGATATTCATAATATATGCGAGTTTGTCCCCCACATAGAGCCTGTGAGTTTCCGGAGTATATTGTTCCTTGCAGCGATTTTTTGTTTAATTTTCTCACAATGGTATTTATATGTTAGAGATTGGTCCAGCGTGACGCTTAGATATGTAGGGTGTGCAGAGTTCTCTAGTTTGATTCCTTGCCATTCGATTTTTATTTCCCGATCTACCTGTCCATTTTTAAGGTGAAAAGCACAAACCTGTGTCTTCGTTGGGTTTGGTTTTAGGAAGTTTTCATCATAATAATCAGACATAACCCTAAGTGATTCCTCTAGTGCTCTTTCAACATCTTGGAAATTATCGCTTAGGGCAGATAGGGCTGTGTCATCGGCATATATAAAATGTTTGATACCTGTCTGGGTAAGTATTTATTGATCATTAGTGTATACATTGAAGAGTGAGAGAGCTAGTACACTTCCTTGTGGTAGATCATTTTTCTGTATTCTCCACCTACTTCTCTTTTCTTCGAGCTCTACACATTATCGTCTGTTTTGGAGAAGGGTATTGATTGACATGGTAAGTTTAGTGTCTTTAGTTAGGGCTTTAATGTTAGAGATCAGCAAGTTATGATTCACTGTATCATATGCCGCCGTTAGGTCTATAAATACTACACCAGTTATATTTGTCCGCCACAGTACCTCTCTGGTCTAAAACCTCTCTGTTCTCTGATGAGTTTATTATCTATGTACATTTTTAGTCTATTTAGGATTAATTTCTCATATAGCTTATAGGTATGGCAGAGGAGGGAGATGGGTAATTTTTGGATTGTCCTGAGTTTTGGTTGGTTTTAGGAGAGCAATGATTTTTGATTTCCTCCAGGTTTTGGGAATTTGTTTCGTGTTAGTGATGTTGTTGAATAAGTCTAGGAGCCATTTTTGGGCAATTGGTTCAAAGTGCTTAATTTATTCCGTGCACATATCGTCTACACTCGCTGCTTTCCTGTTTTTTAGCTCATCAATGGTGGTTTGAAGTTCTAGAGTTGAGAATGGATCGCTAAGTATTAATCCCTCTATAGCCTGTTTTCCGACTGTTTTGTATTTTTGTTTCGGTTATATATATATATATTTTTTTTTTGTCCTTCTGTTTATGAGTAGTTGATGCACCACTTGATTGGTTGTTACTGTTGAGGTAAATTTTTTTAGGTTTCGTAGGGTCGCAGTCGAGTTTCTTAATAAGTCCCCACGCTTTACTACTGCTGTATTTTATGTCCTAGTTGTTGAGGAGTGTATGCCAGTTATTTCTCCTTACCTCTGATATATTTTCCAATAAGCATTCTCCTTCTTCGATTGTATCTAGATTGAAATCTTCGTACCGATCCGTGTAGAATTGAAATTGTTCTGATAGTTTAGAGGTTATACCTGGTATATGTTTTGATCTACATCTTCTAGGAATAAATTTCCTTGAGATACTTTTCATATTTTCCACGAAGGTGTCGTACTGGTCACAAATTGTCTTCAAATGCAATTTCTCCGAGTCTAGGTTTTTCAAAAAATCCAACCAGTTAGCCCTTTTGGAAGTTAAATTTTCTTGGGAATGGTATTACGTTGGCTCTGATTTTATGGATTATTTCGCATAAAATGGGTACATGTTATGACTGAGGTATGTGTTTTTCAACTCGTTTGATGGTGTGTTGTTTTAGGGGATCACTGACAAAGATTAGATCTGGGTTATATCCTCTCCTTTATCGTTCGCTATTAAAGGAGGATGGAAGTTTGGGATCATGGATCAGTGTGAGTTGCAATACTTCCGCCCATGATCTCAAGGATCGATAGACCACTAGGAAAAAGAATTCGGATTTAGAGAAACTCAAAGAAACCGCAAAATTAGAAAAATTTAGAAGAGAAATAGAAAAGAATAATGAAGAAGCCAAAACATGGGAAGAAATAAAATACAACATCAGTGACCTAACTGAAAAAGTATTGGGAAATAATACTATAATCCCTAAAAAACCATGGATGAACCAAAATATTTTATTACTTAGTGGTAGTTAATAAAACTAATTGTAAAGCTAGCAGTGCTTACGTAGTGGTGATTACTAGAACTACCACCCATGCATCGAATTCTGATCCCGGCCGTATCATACAAAACAACTGCTATCGATGACTAACATGTTCTTTACAATCGTACATATAGTGGTTTCGGCCACTATCTCGACGCTTCCGCAGCGTTATCTTGTGCGCACACTTGAAAAACGTATGTATGATGAGCCGTTTACACACGCGCAGTTTTATTTTATTCCCTCTCCGGCGAAAAATCCACCGTGCAAATTATAATATAGCATCGCGCACATAACTATAGTCTGTTTCGTGAAAGATGGAGCCAGTTATCAGTCCAAATGTGTTACTTTAACGCATCCCTCCACCGCAACTTTACCCACTGAACACATGCGGCAACGTTCCACCATCGGCATCATGTGTTAAACACAGCAATAAAATTCAAATAACACACAGATATTGTTGATCGTTCGTCGTTTGACAATATACATTCGACTTTCATATTCCGTACTTTACCTACCAATCTTCGCCGTTATACACTACATGTTTACGCTATTCACGAGACATTTTAATTGTAATAATTTTAAAATAAAAAATATATAAAAAGTAGGTATAAAAAAATATACTTCGGTAGGCAGTAAATCTAAGCGCCATCCATAGAGTAAATAATATATGGGCGCCGATCGACCACAGGTGACTCGTGACAATAAAATAATTATTTCAATTAATAGTTATTTCAAAATTATTTCGCGGTGTATAACAGTAATCGATGGTGCGCTAATCATGGTCCGATTGCCGTCGTTGGAGTTTTGAGATAAAGCCTGCGCCGTAGTGGCCCATTCTCTCGTGGAATAGACTTTAGTTTGAACCACCAACTATGTATATCTAACTATATTCTGTGCTCGTATGTCGTAACAACGTTTGTCGTTTAGTGCAATTATTATCTACTCATTTTCAGATGTTATCGGGATATCACTTATCTAGGTTATATAGGCATAAGGTAAATTGAATTATGTTTTATATGAATGTAGGTATATTATTAATAAAAAGAATGACATCACGTTCGTTATTACCTACCTATTATATCGACATTTTAGAGAAAATAACATTATATAATATTGTTAATACATATTATTTGTTATTAATCCGTAGTATTTTTTGGTTCTGCACCACCAAATATTTCACCCACGAGCCGCTTCTGTGTACATATCTAGATAATAGATACCATAAAGCCATTTATGAGATTTTTTCATCATATATCTAGTATCTACTATTATAAACACAAAAATGATCTTGTTTATTTATAGATACGTTTGATGTCAATATCGGAGATATTTCTAAACGTGTGGCTTTAAGGAAAAGTTTAAATTGTAAGTCTTTCCGATGGTATTTAAATAACATCTATCCCGAGGTCGAGAATTACGATGGAGACTATTATGTGGGACAAGTTAGTTTTAATGTATTTAGAATATTAATTTACATCGTTTATTAATATTAAATCGTTTATAACAGGTAAAAAATTTAAAGACACAAAAATGTTTGGACACAATGTCACGGAATATCGGTGAAAATGTCAGTATAAACAGCTGTCTTAATGAGATAGGTGGTACACAAGTAAAGTATTCAATAAATTATTATTTTGTTAATCATTGTTCTTTACGATATATACCTAAATATATGCAATTATGGCAGGAATTTGGATATACACCAGAAAATCTATTCTTAACGGAAGATATCAATTGTTTAGGAATTTCAAACAGCAGCGAATTCATCCAACTATTTAAGTGTAACAGAAAGATGATTAATCTTAAGTGGAGTTATGATGTACAGGTAAATGTATACAGTTATTGCAGTTATTACCACATTTTATACTCGTGCTATATACATATACACTGTAATAATATTTTAATAAAAAAATGTATTTATTATGTTTCAGGATCAAACAATAATAAATTTATTATCAAATAAATGTTTAGAGCACTCGATAACTACTAATAATTCATCCATCCTCGTATTAAATGATTGCAATGGCTCACGGAATCAAAAATGGATTTTAAATTTATTAAAAACCTAGTTATTATTAACTTGTAATTTTTATAACATAACAATTATATTTTATTGTAATTTCGTTTTTAATGTAAGTTAAGGGCATCGTTTTATGTTTTTTTTTAACAGGGAATCGAAAGTAGAATTTATTGTAGTAATCGTTGTTACGTTTTTAATCAAATGAATGACGTAACGTTCGTTATTACAGTATTATATTGAAATATTAGAGAAAGTAACATAATATTGTTAATACATTTGTAATTATAATCCGTAAACATTTTTGAATGCACGCCACCAGATTTTCACTCACGGGCCACGAGACGATATTTTTCACTAATCAACTGAAACAAAATATACTAGTACAAACAGATAAAGATCATTATTTGTATTTAATTGAAATTAAAGTATAAAATTTATGAACACTCCAATTACTATAGGTTTATCAAATAATTTTTAAATAAAAATAAATCCTTACAATTGTGCGCGTAAGCTCTTCGTTTATAGGAAAGGATTTTGGTGGTAGATGTATTAAAATTGATAGCAATAATATAATTTTGATATATTTTGATAATTATTTATTTATCATTCTTTTGGTAAACCAATTTTACAATTTTTACACACACATTTTGTACTCTGTGCAGTATTATTTTCCGTTATTTTCGAATATTTTCCTTTACGTTTGAGAAAACTATTGAAAAAATTAAAAATTTATCGTTTTAAAATACCCACTGTATTACATTTCCTATTAGAAAGATTTTTAAAAATCTCATTCACCTTCCACCCAAAAAAATTAATTTCAGTATAAAAAAAAACAAATGCAATTTTAAAATATTCCAATTTTATTTATAAAAATTTTTGGTCATTTACATAATTTTTGGTGTTCCTTTCCGCTTAAGAGGACGTCTCACACCAACGTGAACGGAACTACGTAATATAGTTATAACGAATTATGAACATAATGTTATATTATAGTCTATAATTATAATTTATATAAAATTTTAAACGAGTATAAAAATACGTATGTATTATATTATGTAATTATATGAAAGTTGTATACATTGTTGCACAATAATTATTATTTTAATAATTAAAAACTTAAAATTTGGTGTTAATTATTTACACCTTAACTAATAATAATAATATTGTATTAAAAAAAAGGTTCAAAGATTGTATAAACACTATAAAATTACCTATTTTTAAATATTGACGTGCAATTTTATTGTTTTATTTAAAAATTATTATTAAACATTGACAAATATTTTATTTTATTATTTTAGAAATATTGTTAATCATTGACATTACATTTTATTGTATAATTTTAGAAATATAATTTAACAGTTGTTTTCATATTAAATAATGATTAATAATTATAAATAATAAATAAACATATTTATTCAATCCAGTAGTCATAACCTTAGTTTAAATTTTGATTATGGATATTATATTCTTATAATCCATGTAAAAAGTAAAATATTTTGAAGTATTACACATAAAATCCCATTATAACTAGTAAATATTAGACCCACTGAGTGTAGCTAGCGACTCTATCGGCATTCGCAACTGGTGTAAAATCACGGTGTAGAGAAGATTAGACGATAACACTCGGGTTCACAAGTGGCGCTATTTTTGACGGCATCTTTTTAGTTCAAATAAATTTTACCGGTGGCGCCCATTAATCAGAGGCTTATTATTTGCTATGGAGTATATTAAACTGTAGTCTATAAAAGCATAATCGTAACATTGTATTTGACTAAATTTAGTTTTACATGTAACATGAACATGTTTATTTTTTATTTTATAAATTATATAATATATAAATAGGTAATGCCATTGATTATTATTAGAATAATGATTATAATATCATAGAATAAAGATATCTTTAATACTGAATACAATAGATAGGTATATAAATATATCCACTGTATTCACGTGGTTACACACATCTTAACATCTACCGAAATATACTTTTACATATATTTATACTACTACGTACTTTTCATTTTTAACATTTCATATTTATTTTATAAAATTACCAGAATAACTAATACCAATAAGATTATTTATCTTGGTTTATAAGAATACATGGCACCATGGCCCACAGTATTCATAAAATAAAAATAACTGACTTTCAGGTATAACATAAATAGGTACCTACATAATTATACTAATACATAATGAAAATATCCCACTTGAAATATAGAGAAAAATAAATTACCTATATTATAGTAGGCTTTTTATTAGCAGTTATTGACAATCCTGACTTCAAATTAATCTATTAACTATTTTCATTTTATTGTTTTAACTTTTAATTATTTAAAAATCATTAATAAAATTATTAACATTACAAAATGCCCAACAAATGCTTTGTGCCACATTGCAAATCTGGCTACAACAGCTGTAACCGTTTGTTGAATGAAAAAACTTGAAAGCTTTTCAAGCTCCAAAGGTACATTAATTATTATTAAAAGATACATAATGAAAAAGTCAATTTTAAATAGAAATAAGCTAATAACAATATATTCTTTAATTTTATAATAATTAATATTAATATTCTGTAAAAACTATTAAATGGCATATATATATATATATATATATATATATTATAATAACTAATAATAATAATATTATATATTAGTTTATTTCTATTTAAAATTGACCTTTTCATTATGTATCATCATATATGAATATACCTATTAAAAACCTATTTGTAAACTTATTGTGGTCTTAGTTATCAAAATGTTGTTCTTTAAAAAAAAGTAATCTATATAATGAAAACTGCTTAGAATGACAATAATACTATATTTTATATGTACCCCTGAAATATTAATCACTTATTCTCAGTGCTCAAATTGGAGGGAGGAGTGCACAGGGGAACAGAGTTCCTCTACTATTTTATAATATTTTAAGAGCACCCTTACTAATTATTTTTTACAATATACAAGTTATTAGCTTCTGTAATTTTTCTATAGTTATAAATGATTAAGTATAGGTATAGGTATAGGTAATTACATAACGTACCTACTAATAGACAATACTATTTTATACTTAGGTAGGTACATAATATATGTGTACCTTTTTTTTATGAAAACGCCTTTTGAAAATCCTCTGTCATTCAAGTCTGAATAGCAACGTTTCAATCTTGAGAGTAGGAACATATTTAAATATCTGTTGTAAATAAAAATCTAAACAAAATAGAAAATATAAATAAAATATTGCATGAAATACTGTGTAACTCAAGGAATTATAAGCCTTCGATTAATGGGCGCTATCGGTGGAATTAATTTGAACTACAAAAGTGCCGTCAAGAACATATTTTAAGGTCTCCACACACAGCCGCCGATTCGATACACCGATACGATCTTAAGAACGCGTCTTAGAACGGATCGTTTGATCGGATCGGAAGGGTTTTTACATTAAATGCGATACCATTTGCGTTAAATTACACAAAATACATTAAATTATCCATTCCACTTCAAGATTGTATTCGAGTCGATCGCGTAGAGAATTTCTCAACACTCTGAACCTCAACATGAGTACAGATGAGCAAAGCGAATTAAGTTCGTCGGAAGAAGAACGAAAAGAAGAAAAAATTTTATTAGCTTTATTGCTAAATCCAATTGTAAAAAGAAAAAAATGGGTCCATAATACTAATAATTTGTCGCTCTTCTATTTCGCGGATATCCGCTTCAGAAAACAGCTTTGTAATATCCATTTTTAATCGAGCTTGTGTCAGTGGAGTGTATTTTTTAAAAGTTTCTGCGTAACTTCTAAAAAGTAAGTCAATATCTGACTTTGGAAGTCTTTTATTTTGATCACGTTCTTTGAGGTAATTCACAACTGTAGTAGCCGGATCATCCGTTACATTTGCTGTTCTTTTGCGACGACCAATATTACAATTTTCTACTGGTATAGCATTACCTTCATTGGAACTCCCAATCATAGAGTCATCGTCCCGTGAAGTCGAAATTAAATTTTCAGTTGATGCCGAACTTGTAGGTGTGATATTGGATGACGTTGACCTTAAAGTAGTCACCGTATCTAAAAACGACATTTGTTGAGCCCATGGCCACTTTTTGTACTTTTTTGCCGCTTGACCAGTGGTTGTTCGTAATGTCTTTTTGTATTTTGAGTAACAATCTCTAAGACTTCTCCACGTCTTAAGAGCGTCACCTGGAATTTAAAAAAAAATTCAGAAAACTCAAAAATGTAATTTAATTGTAAATCTTTAAACCTTTTTTAAGCAATATTATTTAATTTTTCAGATATTTATCAACAGGAGACTCATATACCAGTATATCATTCTCTTATAGAGTGGGATTGTCTACTGTGGCAAAAATAGTGAAAGAAACTTGTGAGTTTATTTGGAAAATACTGCAGCCTTTATATATGCCTACACCCACGGAAGATACTTGGAGAAATAACGAGATAGGATATAGACAAAAGATGAATTATCCCAATTGCGTCGGTACGATGGACGGAAAACACGTTTATATTAAATGTCCACCTAACAGTGGTTCTGCATTTTATTGCTATAAGAAAAGGTTCTCCATAATACTACTTGCCGTTGTTGATTCGAATTACATGTTTACTGTGGTAAACGTCGGTGGATATGGAAAAGACAGTGACAACACTATATTTGAAAGTTCAACGTTTTATCGCGAATATATTCTGGGGAAGGACATTTTGCCTCCAAACCACTTCCGGATTTCAATTATCCTATGCCTCACGTCCTTTTAGGGGATGAAGGTTTTGCTTTAGAAACGTATATGATGCGGCCGTACGATAAACGAAGCACTATGAGAAATGAGGATATGAAAACGTATAACAATTACCATAATAGGACACGAAGAATATCTGAAAATGCTTTCGGCGTTCTAGTGCATAAATGGAGAGTATTCTTAAAACCAATTTCAAGTGAAATAAACACAGCTTGCTCTTTAGTAAAGAGTGCTTGTTGTTTACATAATTTTTTGAGAAGCAAGAATGTGGTTACCCAGGATGAATGCGACACCTATGATACGAGTACAATATCACTATCGGAGGTTACTCCGTTTGGACCGAATAGACGAAGAAGCAATATGGAGGCTTTCAGAGTTCGCGAAAAATTCAAAACTTATTTTAATGTCACTTAAAATGCTAATACTTTTATTAATAAATAAAAATGTACTTACAGTCATGTTGTTTATCTTATTTATTATATTATATTTAATATAACAATTGTTGCTTATCTCCTGCCATTTTTTATTTTTATTTTCTAAACCTTTATAGTAAGGATCATTAATATTGTACAACACAGAGTATTGACGCACAGCTTCAATCAAGCCTTCAGTGTAACTATTTGCCATTTTAATTAAATAGTAATATAGTCAAACTCATAAGTTTAGTAATATTAGGTAATAGTCAAACAATGTTTTCGTGCTTTTGTGAAAATGTGAACGCACAGTGACCACGCGTTCTCTGTCTCCGGAGACAGATAACAAATTATCGGCGTGCGATCACTGGAACGCGTGCGATCTATCACGCGCAGTGGGGAGGCGTACACGCGTGGTCATTTGCTACAGAGAACGCATGCGATCAGTTCTTGTCATTAGATCGGATCGGTGGCTGTGTGTGGAGACCACAGATATATATATATTAACTAGATATAGCCGTCTTGTATTATAAACTAATGTAATGATTGAAGCCTGAAATTCGTTATCAAAGAAGTGAATGTTTATAATATGTATATGATAACACGATAGCAAAACGATTTTTTTAAATCGTGCTACTTGCTTAACGGTAAACGGTATACGGTAATTAATATAATATATTATAATATAAATTTGTGAGATATACATATATAAATTATATATATTATATTATATGAAATATACATAACTATTATATATATATATATATATTTACAACGCCAAAAAAAGGAAAATTCTCAAGTCCATCAGGTACTCCACATAATAAAAGTAGAGGAAGGCCATCTATGATGAATAAAATAGATTTCGAAAAAGAAAAGCAGTTAATAATAAACATAGCAAATTTTAATGGATTCGATAAAGAAATGATTTTAAAACTAATAAAGAAACAAGAATGGCGAAAAAACATTAGAAATATCAGCACTTTAGAACAAAACAATTCAAAAATAATAATAAAAGAGCAGCCATAATATTCATACCACACATTTCAAATAAACTGTCGAAAATTTTTAAAAAATATGATATTGATATAGTGTCATCAAAACATAACAATTTAATGAGTCTATTAGGAAACACCAAAGACAAAGTAAAAGAAACAGAAAAATCAGGAATCTACCAAATACAATGCGAAAATTGCGAAAAATGTTACATAGGACAAACTAGAAGAAATATAGGAATTAGGTTTAATGAACACATTAGGAATATAAAAATCAAGAAACAAACAAATCACCAATAGCAGAACACGTATTAAAGAAAAACCATAATATACAAACAATACAATTATTAAAACAAGTAAAATATAATCAAGAATTAAACATAAGTGAAGCAATAGAAATGTCAAAGAATAAAAATAACTTATTAAACT
>JAIPRL010001637.1:0-77024 GCA_025469235.1 Pemphigus obesinymphae
TATCTGGGGCCCCAATGAAGTTACAAATTCTGAATTTATGGTTACAAAAAATTACGAATTACTTACAAAAAAATGAGACAATTTTTGGTTTAAAATTTTAGGGTGCGGGTGCCAGGAGTACTGACCTGATAATCTGTATGATCATTGTTATTATAAATATCATCGGACATTTGGTATTATTGTTCAACATAATATTCAGGTGTTATGATTTATGGCTAATATAGAATGAAAATACCAATGAATGTTCGTATAATTACTGATTATATAATATGATAAATATTTCGGTAATTATAAATGAATCGTTGTAATATAAACAATATAATAAATTACATCTTTATTGTCGTTTTTTTTTTTGGATTAAAACATTAAATCATTTCTATACATATACAATAAAATATTCGTTAATCGTCGTCCAAAAAGCAAAATCACATACGCGCAAACTGCAATTATTATATTTTACGAATATTTTAATTTGAAAATACATATACGAGTAATTACTTAAAACACAAAACTAACACCATATAATAATGTGGATGTGGTATTTATAATTCACATTTATTCGATGACTTTTATATTTTGTGTAGGTATATGTTTTTATATTTTGTAAAATATTAAAAACATTTTTTTTTTGTATATCATAATGACGTATTTAAAACATTTTATATCAACGATCTGTTATAGGTTAAGGTACCTATATACTCGTATATATAATTCATACACGGTATTAACTTTGATTTTAATTTTCAACCACCTTTTTAAATATTGGAAAAAAATGCAAGATTTTTCGTAATAAGTAAACGTTAATTAAATTAATATTTCCATAATAAGTAGTGTCAATGATTCCGATGGTCATGATACAAGGTTTTATTTTTACTAAATGCATTATTTACTAGTTACATATACATCATATACATTACAATTGTATAATTTATTATTGTATAGTATACCTAACCGCGTACGTATATAGCAGGTCAAGATGGTCGTAAGACGAGTTCAAACATTGCCATGCAGTAATGTTGTGTCGTGTATATATATATTATCATGTATGCGTGTTGTGTTTACCGTGTCGTGTAAGCCAACACTAAAAAAAAAAAAATTGTCGTTAAAATACTATATTATATTACAATGAAAGATATAAATTATTATATAATAATAGTATAATTATTTAAGTATGAATATTATATATTAACATAAAAATTAGTGATGTTACGAACTGTTCGATTTTCGAACCGAACTAAACACAAAATAGTTCAGTACGAATATCGAACCTAGAAAAAACATTTGAAACTAATTTGTCGAAAAACGATAAAAAGAAATGGAAAAATGTGGAATCCTTCTTTACTTAGACTTAAAAATTATGTTTAAGAGGCACCTACTTAATAAATTTTTATGCAAATATACATAATTAATAAAAAATGGTAATTTATATTGTTGTATTGTTTTTTTTTTTTATGAAGTTCGGTTCGGGTTCGATATTTTAATTGAATAGTTTGGTTCGGTTCGGGTTCGTTAAAATTTTAAAAAGTTCGGTTCGGGTTCGGTTCGACCTCAAAAATCTGTGTTCGTAACATCACTAATAAAAATACTAATTAAATTATAAATAAATAAAATAAATTAAAATATTAAAAGGACGCCACACCGTCAATTTTTCAATGAAAAACTTGCATTAGTATTTTTCATTTTTATCAACTTGCAACATGTTATAGAAAACAAAAAACAAATTATATAGCCAACAATACATTATCTAACGACTGATGGAGCCAATTTTTGAGATATGCATTTTTACGCGTCTTATGAGCTGTTTAAATTTCGATCTTTTAACATCTTTAACATCTTCAAACGTGTAAAATTTCATATATCAAAAATTATCTATTTTAAAATGTTATTTTCATTTTTCTTAAAATTTAATAAAAAAAATTACCTATATATAAAACCCCGTAAAAACACGGGTGTGTGCGGCATCCTTTTAAAAACTGGAATATATTATTGTTTAATTATATTTTGGGAACTAGCTGGTAAATACCGGTATACCTAATGACGGGTACTATCGAATAATCCGGCGTAGTCGGTTTATTCGAATAAAAAATTTTCGGCCATTTTAATTCGAATAAAAAATATTCGTATAAACATTTATTGTGTCACGTAAAATAACATTCCATAGTTTATGACAATAAACAAATATTTTCGATAGTGTAATCAGTGTTAATCGTACCCACGACGCTATACAAAACACGCACACAATAAATAATAAGCAGATGGAGATCGCGCGGAAACGCGGTTTTGGTATAGACGGCGCTATCTGGCGACGAACACGCGCGTTCCAGGGGAAAACGCTCCGAGAATTCACCATTTGCATTATACGGGGCAGATCGCTATCGCCCGACAAGCCTGCAAAGTAGGCAGGCGAGTCGAAGGGACGACCTATACCCCTCCAAAAATCAGGGTAACAGTTCAATGACTGTGAAAGCCAAGCGTCACCAGGGCTTGTAAATTTTCCTTACTCATTAGTTTAAGGCACGATCGTGCACGGGCACGCGACCCGTCTTATTACCGTATGTCCCGCGGAACTCGTTCAGTCCGGCACGGTGACGGTGGCACATCGAGGCCCGTTTTCCCGGGCCGATTCCGCTCTGAACGACCGGCCGGCACGACGTAAGCGCGGTACGATGGTTTTTACGTATGCGCCGCTAAACGCGCGGGCCGGCGTAACGCCGGGCGGCCGTCAAACGTACGCGCATTACGTGTGTTCCGGGCCCGGCGCCGCGAACAGCGCCATCTACCGGGCACGTTTCGGGACAGTGGCCGGCCACCGTACGGTAAACTGCGAAACAACACGTCCCGCCAAAATCGCGGAATACGTAGGTATCGCACGATCTACGATATTCGTCGTTCCCAATAACGATATTGTTATTAATTAATTAAATTAATAACTAACAGCCGATCGTTGAATTATTTTTCATAGTAATTATATCGTTTATTCGAATTCCGATACGTATAAATATTATTATTTAGATTTTATTACCAGACTAGGTGTACCTACCCAGGTAGCATACGAAACGGCTGGGTTTTTAGTGTTTTTAACCGACGAATTTCTTTTTTTTTTTCTTCAACAAAATATATTCGCATATTTCGCAGTTTTTTTTTGTACATTTTGCGATTTTAACGCCGCGTGTTTTCGTATGTTTCGGGACACAACGTGTATCCTATTTGGTAAATAAATATCGTTCTTAGACTTAATTATATTCATTTTTTATACTAACGTACGTTATTTTTAATAAAAAATAAACATTTTATTTCGTTTTAATGTTATATAGTTTTTGTCGTATATACGTAATATGCAACGACATAATATATAATGCATATTTTATCTTATATTTAGTGCATATATTTTCGTGTTCTACATAAGATATAATATCTCATTGCGCTGTAATATATAAGTAATAGACACACTACCGTTATCGGTAAATTTATTTTTTGATATTTGCATAATTTTATAGGTTTTTTTTTTTTTAAATGTATAACGCTCCTGGTCAATATTTCCGGAACATATACGTATGCTATCCATATAAATTCGTGTACATTTTAATGAAATGTACATAATTTTACTAGAATAGCATTAAACAATATCTACTATGGTGAGAAACTTCTAAATTATTATGACTCAATAAGTTGTGACTATAATGAGTACAAAAATGTCATATTATTTGTACCATAATACATATACGATACACGTAAATTATATAAAATAAAAAACGAACATCACAAAATTTTCGAAATAATTATAGTTCAAACTAAACGTCGACATTATTATTCATTTATTTTTCTTTATAGATATATATATATATATTTCATAATTAATATACCCATTACTAGTTCATTATGATACAATAATTAATGTTATATTATTATTAACTTACGTTTGAAAAGTATGTAGGTGCCTATTTAAAAATATATCTATCTATTAAATAGTTTGAATGAGAAATAATCTAAATAATATAATTTCTATACTAAGTAGGTATAAATTATTTCAAATAAATTTAAATAATTTTGTTGAACATCGCCGCTCTAAAATTAGGCCTGTGCGTTTGTATATGTAGGTACATAGTATACCTATATGGTGGAAAAATTGCGAATTTCTACGAAAGTAGGTAAGTACTGCATATACAACGATAAAATATTGTTCATCGAAATAAGTCAAACCTTGTGATACGCTTCATATTGTGTAAGCACTTTTAAAAATATTTAAACGCTCTTTATTTTTCTTTATATTTTGTATTTTTAAACACAAACACGCAGAATAAAGTATTTGAAATAAAAGTATGACAGAAAGCAGATATTAAATATTTCAAGTATTAAAACATAGGTATATTGTATATAATAATTGAAAAAAAAAAATAATAGCACATTGGCTATACAATTGATTTAACGTTGATAATAATAATAATAATAATAATAATAATAATAATAAATTATCCGTAATAATGATTTAAAAAGCAAAATTAAATAATAATAGGTACCTATATAGGTTCGTTTTCATGATGGAAACTCGTTTTGAAATTCAAGGTGAACACTAAACAAAGATTTTTGTTTTTACGTTAACTCTGTTGATTATGTGCCACATCATGGTTTTTCTTTTAAAGAATTCGTACAATTTGTATTGTTGGGATACAATAAAATATACTTTGGTATAAATGTTATGGAACGTTGCGTAAATCTGTTTTAAATAATGGCCACTATATATACACCTACACGGGACTGTCGCGTTTGAAATATTGACGTTTAGAAATACGAATCCGTTGTCCTTATAATTTACTCCAGGGACAAATATTGCGAGTGAATCGTTATTGTGACTTATATAACAGTATATAATTCACTCGTTCCAAAAGTTTCATAACGCCAGGTATAACAAAACTAAAAGTTTAGTGTTTTGGATACCTACTTAAATACTCGGTTGGTTTTAATATAATATTCATATATATATATATATACCCTCGGCACAGCATTGTTCTCAGTAAAATTTAAATATAAGATAGGTACGCTTTAAATGTTCGAATATACAGTTATGATTTTGAAGTCGTCGAATGACATATTTTGGTTTTATGTATTCGTAATTTATTATATGTAGATCAGATCAGCATTTGCTTATGCTAAAAACGTTTTGTAGACGCACGTGAAAAATCGTATAATATCTATACAATTTTCAGCGACACTCGCACGCACGCATATTTTTATTTTATATGTGATAATAGAAATGTGAAAAAAGTCTATGGTTAAGCAAAAAAAAAAAAAAAAAAAGGTACGTGTATTTTTATAGCTTATTCATATTCATTTCGAGTCAATATAAATCGTTAGATATTTATTTAAAAATTTGTTTAAATCTGCTCGGTTTTTATACTATCTTATTTAAAACAAACATTTAAGAGGACGCCACAACGACAGTTTTTCAATGAAAAACCGGCATTAACATTTTTCATTTTTATCAACTTACAAACATGTTACAACTACGAAATAAAAAACGAATTATATATGATGGAGCCGATTTTTGAGATATGCATTTTTACGCGTTTTATGTGCTGTTATAATATCTATTTTTTATTTTTAACAGCTTATAAAACGTGTAAAAAATGTATAAATAAAAAATCGGCTCCATCGGTCGGTAGTGAATTTGATTATTTATATAAGATTTCTACAATTCTCAAGTTGATAAAAATTAAAAATGCGTAAACATGTTTTTTTTTTAAAGAAATATCGTGAATTACACGACAATTCAAAATTGTACTATATACCTGTATTACTATAGGTATATTTTTCAATTATTTTAAAAATATATTTAAATATTTCTAATTTATTTGATTTTTATTTTTCTTAAATTTTAATAAAAATGCCTATATAAAAACCCCTTGAAAATCGGGTGTTTGGCGTTCTTTTAATGTTAAAATTGAGGTTCATGAGTCCATAAACAAAGAAAATGCAGTTTCTTTTTAGGTTCTATACAATTAAAAATATTTTCCATTAAAAATTAAAAATGGTTTTTTACAACATTAAGTTCTGTACGGAATAATAATTATAAAAAAAAGAAAAAAAATCAAGAGAATAAATCTGCTTTTTAAGGGGTTATGCATTGGTAATTTTTATAAAGTTTTTTTAAAAAATGAAAATCCCTAACAATTTAAAAATATTTAATTATATTATAAAAGTAATTTAGAAATATTCGTGTGATATATAATATGTTAAAAATCACGTTCACGGTCTATAATTACACCTCTTTTCTTTGTAATCGCAGAATCAACATTTACACATAATGTACTACTAATACTGTTAATTTACCGAGCTCGACATTTTATTTTTCGATTTGTGCATTTGAAAGCCTATATCCACGGTTGAAAAACGTGAATTTTTCAAATTTTTAACTAAAAAAAAAAAAAAAAAAATACATAAAAAAAAAAAAGAAATATTTTTATTAAAAAAGTTCTACGCTCAGGTATAGTAAATATTCTCGTCTTCCATATTTTGTATGCATTTTGACGCTTCGATGATTACTAACTGAGAAGTTGTAGGTAGTTATAGAACGGTGAACGTGTTTTAATACCAGTGAAATTAGTTACACTGTGTAACATCCTTTAAAATAAACTACGATATTCGGCTAGAAGTTAGTGTTATTCGGACGCACCGCTAGATGGCGCGTAGCGTATGAGTATGAAATTTATTCTGTGCAACTTGGTTTGAAACAAACAATTTTTACAGACATTTTGAACGTAACGATTGTGTGAACTGCTTTCCACAATATTCGGCATTCTTAATCGTCTGTTGTGTAAAAAAAAAAATAAAAAAATATTAATGTATTTTATTACATATAATGATGATATTTACATATTTTGACGTTTATGTATGTTGTATGTAGTACATTAGTACCAGGGTACCAGAAACGTGTTGGTAAGTCTGGAATTACTTTTATCATAATATTACTATGAATATCTAACATAACGATAATAACGTGTTTTTTTTCTCAATTATTTTTAATACGTATATTATAATAATTCAATATTATAGGGTAGGTTGTCCAATTTTTTATCTTAATACTACAGATAAACAATCATAAATATATCTTATCTTATCAAACAGACAGAGTGGTGGATTAGTGCGGAGGGACGCAGGGAGACGGAGATACTCTTCATTTTTTTTCATTTTTAACGGCGTAGGTACCCTTTAATTTATTTATCAAAGAACACAGTGATTGTTTTAATTTTTATTTAACATTTTTAAAAATTATAAATTTTTTTTTGGAAAAATCGTCAAATTGAAAATTAATGTTTTTTGTCCTTATCACGTAATAAGTTTTAGATAAAAAAAACATGATATAAAATGTTAATAGTTTATTTTATTAAATCATATTGGTATCATATAATATATAGGATATGTCCTAGAATATGGGTGATAAATAATCTTCATTATTCGTGAATGGCTATAATTAAAACCCAAAAGGATATGGCGAAATCAATGCGATACCGATAAACTTCATTTCGGTCTACATCTACAACTTTCTCAATTATTCATTTAAAAGGAAAAGTGTTAAATTATTTTGAAAGAGCAATGCATCTTGAAAATATGTAACCCAACAATAATGTAAAAAAAATTTTGAATTTTTCTATTCTATTCATATTATAATATAATCTAAAATGTTTTTAAAAATGTCCCCTGGTTAAGAAACTTTGGATAGAGGGTGTGGGGGACGAAGTTCTCCACGGTTTACTTTTTCTCTAATATGTCCCGGCTCAGAGTACGTCTTTATTCTTTTTCCAATTCAACTATTGCAAACAGATATATTAAAAATATTGTTATCTTTCAATATCTATAATCGAGAAGAAATTTTGTTTAACTAGAAATAAAACCACCAATTTAATACAATAATAATTACAAAAATTCTCAAAATTCTTATAGATCTTATATGTACTTATGTCTTTAAATGAACCCTCCCCCTCAAAATTCTGGCTATATGCGTTTGATTATAACATTTAATTACATTGCGTGTATAATATTAATTATTATAAATAGTCACAAGTACTCATATAATATATTAATGTAAAATATTACTATATATAATAATATAACGTAGGTATATAGTTTTTGGTCAATATCATAGAATATTTTACCCAAAAACTATAGTTTATAATCAAATTTCGGTACTAAAAATGTTTAGCTTATCTCAGTTTATTTAATATTTTATCACCCTGATAGCACATATTATTATATATACAATGATCACGCGCATCCGTCTATTGAGACCCGCAGACCATAAAAGTATAGCATTGGCTAACTTTTTGTTTCTAAATCAGAGTTTCAATTAAAGTAATTAAATGCTTCAGAATATATCGATGTATACACTGAAAAATAAGTTATTCTGTATACATATATATATATAATTATATATGCACCAGTAAATTGCTAAAAACTTTGTATTAATTATTAACTATTCAAAAAGCAACACCCAGTTATATGTTCAATAAACCATTTAAGGAATAAAATAATATAGCTTAATCACCAATCAGTATAGGTACTTATCATTGATATATAAATAATAATTAAAATGTATTGAAACAATAATTCTCATATTGAAAAACCCAAAATATGTACGCGTATTTCTACAAATTTAGTTATTAAAAAATTGTTGAACATGATTTTAAAAATCTTTTTCAGCATCAAATATGACATATTTTAGTATCCTTTATGTATAATGATCTAATTGTGCGCCATAATATTATAATATTATGCATTTCGTGTACAGTCTTGAACACATAAAATATATATTATATATGATGTATAAAAATGTGTATTCCTATTCCTTATATATTATATAAAGATAAATATCGGTTGGTAAAAACTAGATACAGATAGGTATGAAATAAATACTATAGTATTAAATACATATATTTATTTATAGACAAAAAAGATAAGATTTTAAATTTAATTTATGAAGACAAAAACCCCCTTAGACATCGGGTGTGTAGCGTCCTCTTAACACAAATTTTTTGTACATTTATACATTACGTCTTTAACAATTTTAATTAAATCTTTTAAATTTAAAGTAGGTACTATAGTAAATAATTATAATCAAATATTAAAATGTACATTACATTATAACTATAATTACTCGAACGAGGTGTCTTTATACCAAATCCAGGCCATTTTCTAAATATATAATATTGTATTTTGTAGTTTTGTATATAATGACGAATTAATGTAAAAATATGAAGTAGATTTTTTTTTATCCATAAGACTACAACCATAGATAAACTCTATGATTAGTGATTATTATTTATTAGTAATCAAATAAATAATCAATGATTATATATTTGCAGAAAATCCCAATAAGCCATACAATAAAATATCATTAGATTTATAAGATAAAATAATTTCCTGCGTACATGTATATATATGTGATCTCATATAGACATAATACATTGATGTTTGTTTGTCAGATATTGTTTTTTTTTACTTTTAACTTTCACGACAATATTATAGTTATTGAAATTAAGAACTTAAATGTTAACATTGCACAAACGCTAATTTACCTCGAAAATTCCCATTTTTAATAGGTATGAGCACTGCTATTTAGCTTGGAAATACTAATTATATTTACGTTTTTTTTTTTAAATTACGACCAAGTGGTGTTTAAAAAAAGCGTTATGAAATTTAATTAGTTCAAATAATATCATTCTCGGATTATTTTTATAATGCATTTCATAAGTAAATAAAAAATAGCCAATATAATCGATAAGACGATAAAAACTTATAAAAAATGAATAAACAATATATATATATATATATATATATATATATATTGATAATGTTTTGAAATATACTCGTACCTACTGATGCAGATATTATTTGGTTATCCTCAATATTAACTAATACAAATTTCATATCTTAATAATGATAATAGCTGCACGCAACAAATCACTGTAATAATCTAATAATGTCTAATAGGTACACATTAAAATACTCAAGTAACCTAAACTTAGTATTTAAGTAATATGACGTTTTAGGTACTTATTATGTGAATTTGTAAAGTATATATTTATAAAGTACTCATTATTTATTTAATCTGTTTGTCAAATACTTCTACTTGAATAACATGTCATTTGAGAAGTAGGTACCTATTTTAAATATTTTATTTTTAGTGAAAAAGCATTTACGTTTAATGTTTTAAATAAATATTAAAACAGTTTTATCTTTTAATTTATTAAAACATATAGTATGTGTATTGTAGAATAATATAATAACGTTCAAGTACAATTGGTAATGTTATAATAACGGATATAGTATAATATCAGGTAGGTATTTATAATATTAATATTAATATAATAAAAAAATATAATAATTATTATTAGTATATTTATTTTATACTTTCATTTATAATATTTATAGATTTATAAAATATATAATATGTTGATTTTTTTTTTTTTTATTGCAATTTGATCCCGAATTTGATGTTTAACATACTATATAACTGTAGTTGTTTACAATTTGTATAATGCGTGTGTCGAATAAATAATTGCATAAATTAAATTGGCATTGTAAAAATTCAAGAATACCGTGTATAATAGATTGCGTTCTACTTAAATTATTTAAACGTTCGAGTTTATCAATAGCCGATAATGTCTATTTGCTTTGTTTATTTATTTATGAAAAAAAAAAATCTTAAATAACTAACAGATTTAACTATCTATACAATAGGTACGAGGTTAACACATATTGATAATATAGTGTTAGATCTCAAATGTACCTATATATATATACAATAGAGTTTTAACATAACGGCGTAGGTAAATTGAAAATACATTTGGATTAAAATTAAAATGATAAAAATAATTAGGAAATGGATTTTCATTCAGTAAAAAGACTTAGATATAACTATAATATTATTACATATTTCATTGTATACGAGTAAGTATTTTAAATGGCATACAAATAATATACATTCATATAGGTATAAGTACCGCTGATATATTCAGAGTATATATATATATTTGTTTCAGATTGCTTATAGGATATTCCTTTCGAGTTTATGGATACATCATAAAACTGCTTAATTTTTTTTGAAAGTCTTAATCACATAATTGGGAAAAATAACATATTTTAATTTAAATTATGCGTTTTATGAAATTATAATTAAACATTTAAAATAGGTTTCGTAAACAGTTTTATTAAATATGTAGATAACGGTCAATTATGTCCTTAAAGTCCCGTTTTTTAAATTTACCTATGTAGAGTGATTTTGATATCATTATAGAGCCAATTTTAATATTTGGTTTGGCTCAGAATAAGCATTTTGGAATATAGGTAACATTTTTTTTTTTTTTTTTTTTTGAGAATATATAATATATAAATATGAGTGCATGACACAATATATATATTTATATATATATAGGTGTCACTGTAAATTGAACTCCATTAATCAATTAATTCGGACCTAATTTTTGTACAGCAGCATATATCATTTAACAAGGAAATTCAATTCACATTTTATTTTTTTCATCAAATTTAGGTACACTATTTAATGAATATAACATTTTTGCGACAATATATATGCGATACCCATGAAATTAGTTTGTTATACCTAAAACACGTGCCTATTATATGTTGGCATTTTTTACATAAATCGACAACAAATTGTTATTTTATTATTCCATTTGTATACCGACATTTATGTTCATTTCGTCGTTCATTCCCCTTGCACCTGCAGCAGGCGTATATTATGCAATTATATGCGACTTGTGTAAAAACAAAAGGTCTCTACTCTGACCTAAAATCCACTCTGTGATGCATATTTGTATAATATAAAATTAGATTAGTACATACCTTGAGTCGGGTTGAACCTGCGTTTGAGATAGTTGAGGAAACGTCCCGTGAAGGATAAGTTCCGGTGCCTTTGCGACCGTCTCCTCCCATCAGTATGATGGTGCTGTTGGGCCTGTTGCCGCGATGAACCACCACCTCCGGCCACGCCATCGCTTCCGCCGTCCAAGCCACCGCCGACCTGCTGGCTGTGATGGTGGTGATGGTGGTGATGTTGTGACGACTGCCCGTGCTGGTGCTGTTGCGTCTGCTGTCGGTTATCCCGCCGTTCGCGGCCGTAGTTCTGATGCGCTACCACGCTGTACATGATTCCGCCGCCGCCGCCGCCGCCGCCGTCAAATCTGCTGCAAAATCAATCATTCACACCCTGTAGATTGTATATACGTGAAAAATATTTACAATAGACATCGTCAGCGGTGTGTTTGGTCGGTCATGAAGTTAAGAACTACGCGTAATATTCTATATATATGCTAGTGGTGGATTTGAAGCTTTTTTCAAGAAGTATAGGGGATAGCGGCGGAAACATTTTTTTTTATAGAAACTTGAGTTCATAATACGTAATATATACGAAAAAAATGTTATTCCTGTAAATTTTCCAAAAAAAAAAAAAAAAAAAAACAAAAAACGAGAAATCGCTTTGAAAAACGCGGCAAATGAGCAAAAATAAATATAAATCAGTCTTTTACTTTTTAAATATAATGAGAAAAACAAATGTCACCGTCCCGCGACATAAACTCGCGTTCCCGTATAGTCCGATAATTAGTCCAAACTTCAAAAAGAATTAAATCCAATAATATATAGTTGTATAGTTTATACTATACACTTTAACTTAATTGTTTCTAATTTATTTTAGCATACAGTTATGTACTATTGATTTCAAATAACTACCACAATTAACTTGTCCGACGAGATTATTAATAGTTTCGCCGTTAAAAAAGTTAGGAACGAGGGGTGACTTTGTGTTAAAACTGTACTATAAAATAACCGACCACCGTGTGGCTGTAAAATATTTCCTGGGCCAGCGTGCAGATGTAATCCAATGCGTCCCTAGCACAAATAAAGGGCTTAATAGAACTATTTCTCAAATATTAAATCGAAACATTTAAATAAGTTTAATTTGATTTTAAAGGGAATTTTCGATTGTTATAATTACATCATACATGCACTCGCCTGTGTTATATAGGTAAACGTAATTAATCCGCGAATTTGGAGTTTTACCTTCGATTATATATAATAGCTAATTATTATATTTTAAATCCATTTACATTTTTAAGTATGCACATGTTTAATTTTAAATTATGTAGGTAGTTATAAATGTTATTGCTCAGGGACATTCATACACTATAATAAATCAAATTAAATTTAAATTAATCCAATAAATTTAATTGTTTGAAATTATATTATTTTATTATGGCGCGCATTAAAATACAGTTTATTTGCTTGTTATACTCGTCATAAATGTTTATAACTTATTATTAAAATAATTGTCGTTTATAATACAAAAGTATGATAACCATACCACCAAAATATGATGTATGGACTATGGAGTTAACTTGTGGGCTTTATTGATATTTCCACTACTATAAATAGTCCACGCATAGTTAATGATATAAAATATAAAATTTAAAATATAGGTTCTCACTAACACTGATTTACAAGGTCATACGTAAGCATCATCGCTTACACAGCTATACCTATGTTATAGGTTAGTTGAGTTAACAGAATCAACGTGCTAAATCAATATATCTGTCAATTATTTTTGAATACATATTATTATATTATCGTATTATCGAATTAAACACATTTCGAAAATGATTAATAGCTGAGTGGACTGGTCATTATTTAGGATCTCCATAACCATATAAACTACGTTTGTAACATATACTTGAACAGATAAGTTGCTATAAGCTTTATGTACGTACTAGTGTACTACAAACGATTGACGTTGATATATTTTTTAAATATCTAATAATATTATATATTAACTAGTTTGAGTAGGTACAATACCTACCGCTTATCGGGTGAACCTACTCGTAAAGGTCACTCTTTCTGAGTGACACTCCGTGTCAAAGTGTACAATTTTTTAAAATGTAATTCGTGTGTATCTCGATCTGTGTACTTTATCAGAATCAGGAATAGTCGGCGATCAACATTTTTCGGAAGACAATGTTATTAGCTAATTAATTTTAAATATATTCAGCCTGCGTCAGAAAATAGCATTCGCTTTTTAAAAGAGAGTCTTAAGTGTTTTCGATGAATATAGGTTGACAAAGTATAGGTAATCCATTTTGAATAAGAATTCGAATCTCGTTTGATCGGTTCTCCGTTGAGTGTACCTAACGAGTTTCACAAAATGCTACGATTTAATTAAAATTGATAAAAATACCACGGAAGTTCCAAAGATTCGGAATACATGTACTATGTATAAGTGGTGGATCTAGGAGTCAATTGGAGAGAGAGGGAGGAATCAGTTTCAAAAATTGACAAAAATAAGCATAAAAAACAGGCTATTTCGGAAGTAACTCATGATATAAATAATATTATATAAAAATCTCTAATGACTTTTGAGAGGGAGAATTTCCCCCATTTCCCCTGTATAGATCTACTCCTGTGTACTATATGAAATATAAAAATTATATAGTATATAGGTACCTACTCTGTGAATCAGTCAGCGAGTCGGTCGGACTTTATAATATAATTGTCGCCAGCTGGAAATGTTCGGTAAAACATCGTACAATAATAGTTCGTACAAATCGAACACGGACCATTATATCAGCCATCGATCATTCCAATGCACAATTTAATGAAATAGTTGGATCTATGATAGGCACTCGGCACATACCGAAATTATTCAAACTAATGTAAAAACAGTATTAAATTATAAAAACTATTACGATTTCGTCCAGATAACGGTTGTAGGTCACAGCGTATCGATAAATACTAGCAGTTATCACCGCTGTATCCGTGTGCGTTTACACAGAGCAAAGACGCGATACACGGAGATCATTGGGAAACATTATTATTATTTCCATGATTGGGAGTTCGGATAAAACTAAAAAATCATTACCAGTATATTCATTAAATACCAAACAAATTTATTTGGACCATGAGAAGTAGTCTATTTTTATAGTTAATTAGTGGAAATTATTTTTTATGTGTCAATACAGTGTATTTTGAAATGTTAAATATAAATAATAAGTCTATTTTCGTACAATTTAAAAACAAGATTGTTAAAATAAAACTACAATGACTATAGTTTTCTAATAAAAAATTGGAAAAACTGAAGAGAGGTTCACTGCAATATTTTGTTTTCTATTGGTTTAATAATAGGTGTTTTAACTCTTTTTTTTTATAGGTGTTTTAAAATCACTTTAAGAAGCTGTTTTAAAAATTTTGCGTAAACATGTTTTCATCACTGAAAATCGTCGGTGTAGCATCCTCCTGCGAGGATGTGAGAACAAACAATTTTTCAATGATAAAATATAAAAGGGTATTATATTTCTCCATTTTTAACCATTTACAAACATCAAAAAAAAAACAAAACTAATAACTCCTGTGCTGTCTATTTTTGATATTTTTATATTTTTAAATAAATATTTATATAAAAAAAAAAATCAAAAACTTAGTTTAACAACTCATAAGAAGTGTTTAGATGCATACATCGAAAGAAGGCTTGGTTGTGCCGTAAATAATTTTGTTCTTTATAATTAATTTTACGTTTAATTTTCTAAGGCATGAGGTTAATATATAAATGAAAAATTTAAAAGTAATATTTCCAATAAAAATAATAATTGAATTACCTTAAATCTTGTATCTACTTAAAAAAATAACTGCCTTGAAATTTCTTTTATACAACTTTAAATGAACAACAATTAATATAATATTATTTATATAGGTAGGTTATTAATATAAATTCTTAAATATATTAATAATAGGTTAACGTAAAATATTTAATGAAAAAAACTATATGTCAAATAATTATTATTTAAAATACCTATTTAAAAAATATATGTAATTCAGTACACTTTTTTTAGATTTAAATTTTTGTTAAAAATGATAACGTTTTTATATTATTAATAATGTGTGAATTCTAATTCATATAAATAACTAAAACCGCCTAGTGTATTAGAACTTAAATAGGAACAATAATTGACGATAATATGTCTGTTTATTGATATAAATTGAAATCAGTAGAGTATACAGGAATGCTCAGTAGGTAGAGTGATGAAGTGAATATATTTTTTAAAAAGTGAACCATTGGTAGCTTTTACCTTTGACCTCGAATCCTGCAATTTATACAAATATAGCACAAATTGGAAAAATTCATTTTTCAAAATGTTAATAACGTAAATATGAAAATAAAATAAGTAATTGGTAAGAATTCAAGTATACAAAAAAAAATAAATAAAAAAATTCCTGTCTTAAATCCTAAAATTAATAATTTTATGAAATACTTATACAATAAATTTATAAATGTTTTAAATAGCCCAAAAATATTTGAAATTTTTATTTTATATTAGTAAAGTACATTACATATTTGTTGATAATTTTAAGACTTTTGGACAATTATTTTGGAAATTACAGAGATGTAACCATAATCATTTTTGACAAAATCGAGTATTCATGTAGTTTTTGGTAGTTTTTTTGACGCATTGAAAAACTATTGAGAATATTGACTTTTTAAATTACTTCTTTAAAATAAAAACTAGACGCAATTATTTGCTACCGGAAAATGCGTAATATAGTAGGTAATATTCGAAACACTTTTTCTAGTAGATATTTTTATTAAACATAAAAAAACACATAATTGTAAAACCATTACATTCTTCACGCCGCTCAGAATCCAATAAATCAGTTTACCACTTAACACTAACTCAATAATATAAAATAAAACATGTAAACATTATTTTAATTATCAAAATACTTTATTTTTAATATAAAATATTAGTATCAAGTAGTAAAATACAAATCACAATACACATTGCTCATTCATATTATCCTCATAACTGTAAATTTATGGTTTAATTTCAACCATGCATTAACTATACCTTTATCTTTATCTCACAATTTTCACAGTAGATAAGAAAGTTGGTATATTATGTATAATATATGTATGTATGTATATGTATAATATAATATTCGAATCTATGTCATGGTTATCATTAAAATGAAATATAATTGATAACAATTTTTTTTTTACAATAACTATTTACCTACCTATAATATAATTAGATACAAAATTGAAAAAAAAAAAATCCGGCCAAGGAAGATCTATCCCCATATCCTCCCGTGTATACGCCAATTATTAAGATATATAGGTACATAACATTAGATACATGACTTGATTACAAAATTAATTATATTTTTTTATCTATTTAAATAATATTTAATTTTGAGAGGTTTTAAATTCGAAAACAGTTATAGTTTTATACTATTGAGAATGTTTTAAATATATTTGTATAATATTATTTTAAACTTATATCTAAATACATAAAGTCTGTATTATATTATTATAAGTCATATTATATTTCTTACTAATGATATTATTCGAAATAAATAATGATGTTATAACATCTATTGTTTCAAGCTTTGTGGATATCAATTGATTTTTTAAGTATTTAAATGTGTTCTGACTTTTGAAGTTTCATGCATATATAGACAATAGGTTTTTCAAAGCTCGTTCTGTGGAAAATGTAACAGAGGGTTCTTATAATTTATTGAAAACTATTGAATATCCTATATCCCTTTATTGCAGCATGCATAGTATGTAGATAATAAATGGTAAAATCATTACTGTAAACGCGCGCTCTTTGCAATATTATGGGAAATATAAATACCAAAGAGTATTTCATACGTTTTCATTCCACCCAAGTTCAAGCACTGTGTTAAGATACTATATACATTAATAATACTTTCGAATATTAAAAATGATGCTTTTAAGCCGAATGATGATAAAATGTCTGAAGCTTACAGAGTATACTTATTAACATTTAGTAAAAAGTTGATGATTTATTATAAGACATTTTGAACTATATTATTTCTAATTTTATCAAATTTATATCATGTTTACTTTCCAGCTCTTAAGTAATTCAATTTGAATATATTTCTTTATACAAAAAATATATAAGTAGGTACCTACCCAAGTACCTAAGTATACACAAATATTTGGATGATTTATAATTGGTAAATATATATTTTTTCTATTTAGAAATTGATTATATTTTTTGAAAATACACACTGTTATTATCTAATTATAAAATATAGTGTTGGAGATCATTTTGATAAACCACGTTTATTATATTACCATGAACTCTTTCTTGCAATTGTTAAGTGACAGAGAGATTTATGTGATGGGACAAAGTTATTATTCGTTTCTAAGGTTGTTTACTTGTCTAATTTTTTTTAAAATATTGTATACAAATTGAATGATATAAAAATAGTGATAAAAATCAAGATTTTATACGAGGAAAATAATAATAAGTACTCAGAAATATATTAAATGTGCCTGTATATATTATATATAATATTATATTCAACAAATTATTAAAAAATTATAATATTTTAATCTCTATTCAAAAATTAATATTGAAATGCAAATAAATTATAATGTTTATTGTTTATACATTATGAATAAAATGTATCTAATAGAACTATTTAAAATCTAAATACAGGTATAGTATTTATGAATAAATATAAATATCTAAGGATAAAATAATATTTATGTAGATAGGTAGGTATGTATTTTGTGCTTTATTATTATTATTATTAGGTATTATTATTAACCAAAAATTACCAACATTTCTTATAAACCAAAAAATAATATCAGAGACTTTTCACATGATTTACTTATTGTACTTATTTTACTTATTTACGTCTTTAAGGAAGTATTTTAGAAAAATGATTAAATTTTCAGTCAGCCAAATTGTTAAAGGTTCGAATTTATTTTTGCTCATTCAAAAAAAAAAAAAAATTATCAGTTGGCCAAATTAAATAGCAGTGTATATCCCCCCTCCCAAAAATGTACTTCACTACAACCCTGAACCCTGGCGTATCTATGCCAGTATTTAACTTGATTCTTTAAGTTTTAAATACATTTTTATAATCACCTTTATAATAGCTCAAAATTTAATAAAAGCACATTATCTATTCATATATAATATATATATTTATATAAAATTCAAGTTCAATGTATCCATTACCGGTAACTCATCCGTCAAGCCTTTGCTTTATAAATTTCCTCCTTTTTTTTTGCTTATTAACTTGAGTTTTTTAAAGGTGTTGAATTTTATAATAAAAAAAAGTGAGTATTAATTTTATAATAATATAAACTGACTTTTAACTGTCATATTTCCTGAGTAAGGGTTGTTACAATACCCGTTCCTAATTCTGCCCCTGAAAAGAAGTCTAGAATGAATTTTGAGGTGAATAGCTTCTTTGATAACAACTATTCATTATAGTCTTGGTACTTATATACAGAGATTTTTCGATTTTTCCATGGTTTTTTTTAAGCGTAAAGGAAAATTATTAAAAACAATAGAACATTATTGTTTAAAGAGTGTAAAGAGTGCTTAATAGGTACAAATATATTAATACCATAATAGGTATAAAATGTATGATAGATACGAATATAATATTCGTACTTTTGTTGTCGGCAAATCGTGAAATTTCGATAATATTATTTGAACGTGTTGTGAAATATTGGGAATGGACCATTTAGATATATTGAAGATGAGACCTATGGTTGATACCTTGAATTTATAACTAAGAACATGTGCAGTACCTATATAGAAAAATTGTATTTGAACTGTAAAAAACTTTTTGTTTTTAGTAGTCATGCAGTAGTCATGTATAGTAATTAGTAATTAGGAGTAGGTAATTCGAACAAGTCCCTGGAGCCGTCTATGTACTGTATTATTAAGATCATCATTCCAGTATATTCCACCAATGACTATAATATGTAAGTAACAGTTCTGACTCTTATTACAAAACGTTTATAATATAGTCATTATAGGAAGACAGCAAACAACAAAAATTCGTTTTCCCGTACAAATATATTCCACTGTGAATCGTATTATCGAGCGTAAATAATCTATCATTGTTTGGATTAAAATTAAATTCCACCACCAATATTTTAACCGACTAGCGAAGTGGTTTTTTCATCTCCTATATATACAGACATTGATCGATAATTTTAAAAATAATTGAATTTTTTAAATTGCAGAGTTATATAGAAGCTCGTTAAGTATACCCATATAGGTTATTTTTTGTTAAGTATTTAAAGTTTTATTTTTAAAGCTATTTCAGATGAATGTATATATATACTGAAGTCGGAAAACATGACTTATTCAATTACATTTTTTTTTTTTTTTTATTAACTCTTATGTTTTCGGAACTATGGAAGTGTATAATAATGGGTACATGTACACTTGTTCTGTTGGGCTGAATTTAACTCAATCTACATAATACTGTAATGTTATATTTGTTTTAAACGAACAGACTGGAGACCAATACAATATATACTAACACTGAACCAAATATCATTGGTAGAATGAACAATACGCAATAATCAAATTTTAGCAAACGAACATTTGTTAAAATAATACAATTTTTATTATTTTTAACGTACTTATATATTGTTAAATTAACAAAAAAAAATGCGTTTACAATAACAAAATCATTTTGTAAATTTCACAAAACATATAAGTTATAATTGAATAAAAATAATTTATTAAATTAATACAGATTTTATTATTATGATAAAAAATGTTATTAAACAGAAAAAAATATTCTGTTTAAATTGACCGTTTTGATTGACAAATGAACGTATTTGTTCTACGGAGTAGAAGTTAGAAAGAAACAGAAAATATATTTATAATTTAATTAACAAAACATTTGTTAATTCAAATAAAATCATGTTCGATTGGACAATTTTACCCAAGACATTGATAAAAGATATTGTTAAACCAATAATACGTTTTGTTATTAACAAACATTTTATTGGACGTATATATTAACAACCGTATCTATTATTTTGAATTAATCTATATTTTTATTGAAATCACAGATATATATATATATTTGGTTTAGCGTATATATCGTCTCTGCAGTCATATTATTAACGTGCGTAACGCATATTAAAATAATTATAAAAAATAATCGAGATGGTACCTATAAATGTTTAAAAAAATAAAAACCACGTAACTATCGTCAATAATGTACCTATATTTAAATTGACATTTAACATAATTTTTAACTCGTTAACGGCCGACCTCGTTATTATATAAATATAAATTAATATAATATAATATATAATACATATCATATAAATATATATTATGTATAACTGCCATATATATATATATATATATATATATATATATATTGGCTGTGTAACGTATACTGCTCGAGTATTGCACACGAGCCGTTCGATAATACGTTATAGTTACAAATAATATTTGCGCTGAAGGCGATTGAAAAAAAAAAAAAAAAAAAGTGATCGGTCAGGTATGCGCGGCGCCCCCTTTACCGGTGCAATGGAGTTTCCACCACAGTCACCGCGCCGCCAGTTCATTGTCACACAAGGACAACGGTGAAAGGCGATATACACACACACACACACACACACACACACACATATATATAATCTTTCCGATCTACACACACACATAATATATAAAAAAAAAATACTCTAATATAACATCACACTGAACCAAATATCATTGGTAGAATTGACAATATGCAATAATCAAATTTCAAATAAACAAATTTTTTAAAAAAATGTGTTTATGGTAACAAATTCATTTTGTAAATTTCACAAAATATATAAGTTATAATTTAATAAAAATGTTTTTTGTAAAATCAATACGGATTATATTATTATAATAAAATATGTTATTAAATTGCGAAAAATATTCTGTTTAAATTGACTGATTTGATTAACAAATGGACGTTTGTTTTACGAAGAGAAGAAGAAGAAGAAGAAAGAAAGAAACACGAAATATTTGTTAATTCTACGAAATTTGTATTCAATTAGACAATTTTACCCAAGACATTGATAAAAGATATTGTTAAATCAATAATACGTTTTGTTATTTTACCGTTAAATTGACAAACATTTTATTGGACGTATATTAACAACAACTATATTATTAAATTAATCTATATTTTTATTAAAATCACAGATATATTTGGTTCAGTGCATATATATTATATATTTATACATATATTTATAGAGAAATTCGACAGTCTCGTAAAGTATATTTAAAGAATATTTGTTATAAGTTTTGAACAAAAAAAAAAAAAAAAAAATCAAAGAAATACACAGAGTTCGGTTAAGCCATTTTTGCCGTCAGATTTTGTTTCCCAATGATAATCACTGTTAATACCATTATCGTGGTATAATGTATTTTGTGATTTATATGCTCTTTACTTCAAATACATTTGTATACACCAATTTTATTATGATCTGAAAGTCAACAGGAACAGTCATGAAATTTATCCAGAATATTACTATAATCAACATGAACATGATGAATAAGCATCATCAATACATTTTTTAAACACAATTAATTGTTTTTATTATAATAATTCAACAGTTTTTAATTATTAAGAAGTATGTATTTTTAATTTTAATTTTAAACCTTAACAAATTAATTTAATAAGTGTATTATTATTTTTATCAATATGTTAGGTTTTCTGATATATTATTATAATCGAAAATTACTGCAGCGCTATAAATAAACGACAAGCTTTTAAACTATAATATTTCTGAGTATGGAATTATTTTCGATATATTATTAACATTATATTTCTATTCGAAAATCTAAAATCTGTGATTGAAAAACGAAACTTTTTTAAATTTTCGAATTATAAACAATTATTTTATCTAAAAAAAAACTCAATGCTTGAATAGATAGTAAATGTTCTGGTCGTTCATATTTACATTTTTTTTCTACGATTTCCAAGAGAAAAGCTGTACCTATAGTTGATACAGAGTAATTTTATAAAAAAAAACGTTATATAATACTATGAAAAATAAGTAAAATAATAATATAATAATAATGTGTGGGCTCCATTTTTATTTTTTATCGAAGTAATTAATGTTTAAAATATAATTTCAATATAGGTACCTTTAATATATACCTGTATATATATTCTATATATATGAAAAACATTTAAATAATATTTATACAATGTTTTATGCAGAGCGTACACTAAACTATTAATTTATTGACAAGTTTACAAAAAATAGGAAATAAATTGAAAAAAATTCAACGAAATTTTATGATCTGGTGACAATGTTTTTGAAAACATTCTCATATGTCACGACAAAAACGGGAAATATGGATTTATTTTAGTTTTTATAAATTGGTCTGAATAAGTATATTGAATTAAATAAATATAAACGTATGATTGATAACTAAATTATCATCATCACCGTACAATTTCACGAATGATTCATTATCAATGGTAGGCACACAATTCGTTTGATTTACTCTATGGTCTGAATATGTCGGTGTTTATTTATCCCTACCAACTATTATTATTCCCTGCAATTTATATAATATTATTGTGGTAAAATTACTGTCAATGTCGGATGAAAGACAAATATTTTGTATTTTTCAGCCTAATTGACTGATTTAACATGAGTTACATTTTTCATATAATAATACCACGAAATTATAATAGAAAATATATAGTAATTAGCATAATTTTATATATAATAATAATAATCATAATAATAATGAAATGTATTTTTAAAAGGTAAATAAAATGATTAATTCATATCAAATATTTACTTATGTATAGGTATGTCATAATCATGAAATTTGAATATTTATCTAGGCAACAGCGAATTTTTTAAGAGTAAAAAATAGTATATTATTATGTAACTATCTCGTATATTCAAAATTTAAAAAGTTATTGAGTCTTAAAGTAAAAGTGTAAATTATTTGCCAAAAACTGTTGCTGTTTTATCGGAATTTTTCAACACCCTTAATAAAAAAAAAAAAAAAAAAACATTTATATTTTATTGCATATTTGTTTTCGTTTATGCTTCCATAGGTGTAAAAGATAAGTTCCTTGTAATTTTTTGGTGTTTTTTATTGGTTACCTTATTTTGAAATTTGGAAAATTTTTTTCGTTTTATCGGCCTAGTGTAAACTTAGCATTATAAACGTTTAATTATTTTTAAAATACATTTTTGACCAAAAATATCTTTAAAATGATTTAAGAATATTTTTTTTATATTTTTTTGCCATCTGATAAAAATATTGAGTGTAGATAGTCGTAATAGTCTATAGTTTTTAGTCATCTGACATCACTATATTATCCTGAAATAATATAAATTTAATCAGTACTCTACACAGAAATTTGTAAGGGAGGGGGACTAAACAAAAATAAATACTAATTAAGTGTCATAAAAATAAATTTTAGGTCTTAAAAATAAGTAGTTACCTATATCTTTCTTTATATCTTTCTATGTATTTATTTTAGGTGAATTTTAGATTCTCAGTAGAGCTATGGATCTCTTATTAGTTTTACAATAATATTTATCATTATTTTATTTTTTTGGAAACATCATTTTGGGTAGAGTGAGCCTAGTAGATTTTTAGAATATAAAAATTCAAGATGGAAAATTCAATATGGTTGGTATACATTAAACAGGTCATTTTTCGACTACCTATTCCAGTAGTTTTCTTAAGCGTAAAGGAAAACTACCAAAATAAAACAACGGAAAATTGTTTTAAAAAAAGTATTCTAATAATTTAAAAATATTTTATATATTAAAATTCAAATAATTTAAATTTCTGGAAATGTGTTCTTATACGTATTTTAAATAGTTTTCAAATGTACATATTCTTTATTAAAACTGAATTATGTGCTTAGCGGTTTTTGTGTGTACATTAGTATAGTATTTATTATGTTATGATATTTCTGAGTGATCGACACAATCATATTATCATCTATAATGAAAATTATATAAAGTAGAGTTTCCTGTAAAACGGTGACGTATGAACAAACATTATATCTTTGAGTCATGAAACAATATTGTTTAAAACGAGAATTCATGTTAATAATTGTCTAATTTAGAAAAAGATTCGCTTTTTCATCTACAGATATTACTTTGAGAGTATCATTCGTTCTATATAGTAAGCAGGTATAAAACTTTAAACCACATGATGATGATAAAAAAAAAAAAAGTAGTATACGTGCTGGTCTCTAAGGACCCATAGTGAGTAGGTCGTGTAGTTTTCAATTTATTTTTAAAGTGGCGGTCGTACCTGTGAAAAATTCGAGAAATTCCATTATAGAGGATAAGAAAAAGTTAAATTATATCATAATAATTGTATTTTATGGAGTGATATTGTTTTATATGCATTTGTTTCAGAAATTTTCCAGTTACCTGAACTTGACTGGAATGCCAAAAACAACGGGTCCGACTGTGTACCAAGGTCGCCCGTGCACGTTGTAAAATGTATAGTTCACTATTTGAATTACTTCAACAATGCCTATAGATTTTTTTTTTTTTTTTTTTAATTACTTCAAGCCTCTTTTTTTCTTTCAAGGGTATCTACTGTTAGTATGGAGGAAGTGCCGAATGTGTATATGGTACTGATATGATCGTTATCGATTATATTATTATATTGTCATCTGGTTTTAGTAAATCACGCTTGAGAGTTTTATTTTATTTTTTATAGGTCATTTGGTTGATAATATATGTAGGTATTGACTCTATATAATGAAATTCAATATAGGTAAGTATATTATATTGTATTTTTTTATTGGCTGGCTGCTGCCACTAGATTATAATAAAATTACCTATATATAACATATGTTGGTAAGTAAGTACCTATATCGAATAGTTGACATTTTTGAGATCCTGATTTTATTGTGGTTCATTCTTAAATAAAAATATCAAATTGTATTTATCGCTCATGCGGGTTAAGTAGGTATTTAATATTTATATTCTATTAATAGATATACATTTAATACATTACCTAGGTAATATATCCTTTGAAAAAATCTATATAGTCATTAAATCGTATATAGGTACTAATTCAAGTAATATAAATAAATAATATATATATTTTTTTCAACATTTGATTTACATTTGAGACTATACTTTTGTTTTTTTTTTAAAAAGTGTACATTATAAAACAGTTCGATGGGGAGGGGAGGGATAGACCTCTTAGTTGTACTACTGATTAAAATATCAAATATAATATGAAATTATTATGCTCAAGATGACGTTGGAGCTACAAAAGTATAATGAAAAACTGATTAGCATTTTTCATATTTATTAACTTACAAATATGCGAAAAATACAAAAAAAAAATGATTTAGTTAAGAATTATATCTAGTGTTCTACGTAGCCATTTTTGATGTGATCGTTTTTTAAAAAGATTTATAATCATAAAAAAAAATGAAAAATAAATGATTATTCAATAATTTATAAAATGTGTAAAAAATGCACATATAAAACATAGGTTATATTTTTAATTTCATATTTCTATGATAATATTCTTAAGTTAATAAATATTAAAAAGTAATATTTAAAATTTTAATTTTATAAATACTCAAAAACCACTGTTATAAAAAAATTGTAATAACACGGGACAAAATATAATTTACACATAAAAAATGTATTTATACACTTTTAATCGTTAAATTTCCATTTTTCTAAAAATGTCCTTAAAACTGCCTATACAGAATCCCTTAGATCCAGTACGTATGACGTTTTATTATAATAATTTTATTATTTAATACTATCACGTTTACAATTTAAATTAGATTGTTGCGCTGTTGCGTTGTCTAATACTATTAAATTTGAAATGGTTTCTCAAATATTCTATTAGTTCAGAATAATAAAAAATTATTATTACATTTTATTAAATTAACACAATTTTGCATAAACTTATTATATGAGTTTATGTTCATATCGTATTTTATGATTTTTGAACTTCATGGTATTAGTTAAAATGTAAAACATTGAATAAATATTTATATTGCATTCATTCAATGAATTAAATTAAATTACATTCATATGTAGGTATAAGTTGATTTAAAAATAAGTACATTATGAAATTTATTTTTGACCTCAAAAACTTAAAACCATATCTTGTATTTTAAAATAAAAACGTAAATGTAAATTTATCGAACATATTAACCCACGTGTACATCTAGCAAGATAATTGTATTATCACGACATTTTATGCAATATGAATATATATTATATTATATTTTATGATGTTTTAAGAAATATAATGTATCTGTAAATAAAAATATGCTTTTCATGTTATGCAAATAGAAAGTTTATTTAGATTACCTCGATTATAATAATTTTTTTTACTCTAAGTGGTCTCGGTTTTTGGGAAACAGCAGATGTATTAGTTTTACGCATGTATATTTCTTTTCTTAAATAAAACTTTTTTTGGAGCGGTAAATGTATTCTAAGAATTATATATTGTATATAGATTTAAAAGTAGACACTAATGATATTTTTAATGTATTCCTCCGTTTGTCAAAACTGTTAGTACTCTTTCAAAATGTTTCGCACAATTCAAGATATTTCTATAAGTAAAACTGTTATACTTTTTTTTTATACATAAAAATTATAATGGTTTACCTATAATGTAAATTATTTTATTTCCACTTTATATTGTATCGATATTTTTTACAATTTCCGATTTTGCGTAAATATATACGAATAATATATTATTATATGCATATGAAATATCTAAGATTAATTAATTTAAAAAATGTAATAAGTAGGTACTCTTATAAAAATAAAAATAAATTATGGAAAATAGCAAAATTGTTTTGTTTTTTTTTTTTTTATTAATTTATAACTAATTGATTGTGATTTATGGTTGAAACTAGCTGCACCTGTAATACTTTTCCAAACACTCTTATTACGCATTTTTTCTTTTTATATATCAAATTTGTATAATATATATTAGTTTTATATATATATATATATATTTTATTTTTTTATTTTTATTATTATATTATAAAACTTGGATATCTTGGTGACTTGAATTTTTTAGTTTTGTTAAGCTATTGTACTAATCTTAATACGTGTAAGTACATGATTGTCTGTTCTCTCCTTCTATATAGGTATATATTATATTAAAATAAACCAAAATGGTTTACAAAATACTATTACAATAGCTTTTTGAACCATAATTAAATAATAAAATTACGCAATACATAATATTATATATTGTAATATATTATGGGTGTGTACACGAGCATAGTGTAATATATCAATAACCATATTTAATAAAGCCCTAAGACTTATTTAAAAAAACATAATTAATTACACGTGGAATGGAAATTATAATAATCTGTCGGTATTTTTTTTTGTGAAGCACACTCTTATATTTTAAATTTTAAACCAGATTTAATGTATATATAGGTAACTACCTATACGTATACGTTCGATGATCAATTTTGCATTAGACAAACGCTTAAATAGATTATATTTTGTTGACATTCTCGTATGTGTTGAATTCTCTTGACCCAATTACGCAATATATGTGAACCCGAAAAATTATTAATGCCGAAATATTTTCCATGTCGTTAGTCAATGTGCCAGAGCATGCGTTTTTACAACATATTAATGGCGTGGGAAAAATATATAAAAAGTAGTGATTCACCGGTCCGTCGTCGTATCTATATTGGATATATGTCCAGTAATGTTTTTTAATCAGCTCTAATCGCACCCGAATGTCTGTACATAGTATAATACCATCTAAAATCGATAATTATTACTTGTTAACATTTAACGCCTTCATATCACTATATATACATATAAATAATAATTGATCACAATATGAAGTTGATTTTTTAATACTTCATGTACGTTATATATATATATGTATATAGAGATGAAGATATTTTCATCGTGAAAATAGGTCAAATATATAGTGCCGATTTGTGTTTTTTTTTTGTATTTACTGGACTGTTTATGTATTTTTAGAAATATAGTTAAATATAGTTAAATATAATTTAGTTAATTAATTCAAAATATATTTAAAACTATATTATAAAAATAAAAATAGATATATGTACCTATACGTATTTATATATAATATCATCTGATGATGGTTCACGATAAAAATTATAATTGTTACCAATAATATTTTTTCGAATATTTTAGGCACATTTTCTTTTTTATATATTATTTTTTTTTTGTAATATGTATTTTTTTTTTTTATTGAATTATACATATGAATGCTACATAGTATATTATATATTATAACTGTATAGCTGCAGAAATCAATCAGGCGTATTAAAGTTTAATAACTTTTCATTTTCATCATGTCAATTAAAATGTTTATTTGAAAAATAAGCTTGTGTCAACTTAAATAACTTAATTATACCATCAAAGAATACGAAAATATTATTCTTTTATTTTGGATATTTTTCTAAATTTATTTTAAAAGTTTATAAAATACGACCTTTAACCAATTTATCGAATTTTTTAATTATATAGTAAATTAAACAAATAAAGAAATTATATATTAGTTGAATTTGTATAGTTTATATAGTTTGATATATGTATCATATTTATGGTAGTTATCGGTGGTGGTATAGGACATAATAAAGTTAAAAATTACGCATTGGGTTTCTCTTGTACTTTTATACATAAAATGAACAGTGAACACAATAACATTATATTTGACATTTTATTTTCCTTTTGATCGTTGGGCCTTGTTTTAGATTTGTATTATATGTTAATAATTCAAAAATGGCATTGTAATTTATTTGAAATATATTTAAAAGACTCAACCCCGGATTAAATCTTTTTGTTTTCTTTGAGTTATCTAATAATATTATTGAAACTTGAACACACCGGAAAGAATATTATTTACTACATAATGTAAATAAAATGAATATCTACCTAATATGAAGAGTTTGTATGTTTCATTTTATACAGAATATTCAAATTTAATAATAACATTCATTGCTTTTGGTTCATATTTGTAAATATATTAATTTAAAATATGTATTTTATATTTTTCTTTTATACTCTAAATATATAACGCAAGTTTCTGTTAATCATCTATAGGATAAAGAAAAATATTTTTCGATTTTTCTAATAGCTTTCTAAGCTTTAAGAAAAACTACTTTTTATAACGGAAAAATGGGAAAATAAACAAACAAAGTTACCGATTTATTTTTAATAATATTTAATTTAAAGTATATTATATAATAATATATGCTAATCTTCTCTCAGATCCGTTTTCAGAATATAATGATTTATCTTTGCTTTTAAATATAAAATAGTAACAATATACACTATCCTGTTCGAGGACCGAAAGGGACGACGATGGACTAAATTTGACCATATTATCTGTATCTTGATGGCTTTTGTATTTTACATTATATAAAAATAAATTATTTTACAATCAAAGGGAAAAAATAATTTCATAAAACTGTGTGCGGATCCAAGGGGGTGAACCAATGGGGCATGCGCCCCCCATTTCCAATAAAATACATATACCTATATTATATTAAATATAGACATTATATGTAATAGTGTAATAGATAATTAGGTACTCATATAAAACCATTCAAGGGTATGCATCTCCCTAACCCCTTCACAATGGAAAATGTTGGTCCATCCCTGCATTAAACTCGATTTGCAGGTTGAAAAAAGGGATTTACAAAAATGGGTCGTCACTATTATCACTAGGTATATAATATAAAAGTATATAAGTATATAAGTATATATAGTATATAATAAGACTAATACTGACAGGTCTCAATAAACTGAAAATACTGATTTATATAATATGTGATTTTTCCTTCAAATAAATATACCTAATAATGCATACAAGATTTCATCGTAGTAACTAAAAAATCACGGTAATAGTAAGTAGATATTATTATTATTCGCTGATGTCCATCAATCAAAGTAAAAATTCATAGTAACCAGATAGTAACCCGTTTCGCATTCGTATACGAGTCTCAAACCTATCGAGTGTTGTCCACAATTAGAATGAATTTCCATCTAATACTTTTTACTGATTATATTTTGTATATTGTGCACAGCGACAGCTAGATATGATATTTATATATTGACTTTTACATTAGTGAAAAATGTCGTATTTGTTGATAGCAGCTTATATTTAGTATACCTGCAGTAGGTACATCATAAATCATTATGCATTATGTATTTGTACATATTTATGAAAATAAAAGTTAATCGTAATATCTACATCGTATATATTATAATAATTCTATACCCACCTACTTGAAATATTGAGTGCACACTGTACGCGCTTAAAAAAAACCACATTTTTTTTCGTGAGGACTATTGAATTTTATCACTGTAGGTACGCATACGCGATATAATATCTGTTGTAGTGTAAATATATCGATTTTCGAGAAAGTAGAAAACCAATAGAATCATATTTCTGGACACGGTTATTTAGTAAATGGAAACGTATCGCGCATAATAATTCTAAGAGATAATTTCGTATTGTAGTGCACGACCAACATATTTCACGATGATGGAAATGCCCTCTTGTGTCCGAACAGAATAATTAATGAAGAGCCTTTTGAGTGGCTTTGCTACTAGACAGGGTTTTTGATACGAGAAAAGCTAGACGGTATTGTCTCAGGACTTCTACATTTTCCATACTATAAGAGATGCTGAAAAGAGATTTTCTATAACGAACGTCCGTTTTGAAAAAAAAAAAAAAAACGTAAACGACTTCCTCTTGTTTTTCGTATTTTAGTTATAATATATTATATGCTATGGTATGCATGAGATCAAATAAGAATTTCAGCTATGTTATTATAGTATTATTTACTTAGATTAAGAGTCTTGAATCCGTAAAAAAAAAAAAACTGTTAATGTTGAAATAATAATAAGGACATAATGATGTTTTTTCGAGTAGGTTGAACCTGTTGACATGATATAAAAGGAATAATACAAAAAAAAAAAAAAAATGTAAACATCTATTTCGATTTCAAGTTTAAACAAGAGAACTTCTTCAAAACATTGGCACTATAGGTATGTAGAGGTACCTATTTATGTTTGACATACGCGTTTTTTCGTTTTTCATACATTTACAATACTATATTCAAAACATTAGTGTAAAACATTTATTTAATTATTTCCAAAAACGTATAATAAATATATTATAGCATTATGTTTATGTCTTATAAGTTATAATAATAATTCATTCATATTCGTAGAATTAAGTGTAGGTACTAGGTACGGTTTAAGTTATCGTTTTCTTGGGCATTATTATATAACGAAGTGGTCTGATGAATGTGTATAATATTAGCATATTTCAATATTAGGGCAGGTTTTTTTTTTTTTTTAAGAAAGTTGATATACTAAATTATAATTGAGTCACATAAAGCAAATGACGTAGGGGCGAAGGGTAACCGACATTATAATATGTACCTATGTGAATATAATTTCAATCTATCGATCATACATATATTATAGTGCCTATATTAAAAATACAATACCTATAAAAAATAATTATATCGCTTAAATTATTATCACGATATTTTAATAATAATAATATATTATGCTGAAATAAAATTTGTTAACACTATATATATTGACGGATCATAATGTGCCGAGTAGAGTAATGTAGGAATAGATGAAGATCGTGATTAGATTATTGTTTTTATTTTTTTATGAACGCAATCGACGAGAACGTTTAAAATGTGTAAAAAAAAAAAAAAAAATTTTTTTTAAAATAGGTATATCGATCATTAAGATTTTAACGCGACTGTTTGAAATCTTAACGGACAATCGAACGAGAATTTACACAAACGTCCAAGTACGATAGGCACGATATATACCTATAAGTACAGTAGGTATTTTGTATGAAAACGTATTTATTCCGAGATCGATTACTGCGATGTCCGATATTAGACAAGAATACGATCTGGCAGTAGCCCGAGGATCTGTGCTACCGAAGTAACTTGCAGCCGTTACTGCTTGTATATTTATACATATATATATATATATATATATATATACTATATAGCTATTACCTACAGTATATACGCATAGGTATTATTATAATCTATGCGTAATGTTTTGCATCGGTTTTATACTTATCTAATAATAATTCACAGATGCCGGATGAGACATATCGAACCACAACTGTTCCAGCCATTTATTACCGTAACCGCGTTACAATTTTGTTACATATACGTGTTTTTTTTTTTAAAACTATATTATAATGTTTTCCTATATACCTAACTATATATATATATATATATATACAATATACATACCTACTCACTTTCAGATAATAAACACGTGTATGTCGTTCGAGACAGATATCGGCCGGACCGGTCGTCGAGAACCGGTTGTGCCGGGCAGGTCTATATCGTTTGATTTTCGCTTTCTTTATTCGATAGCGCGTTCATGCGCATGTACGACCGGAGGGAACGTTTGCCCCGGAGAACACGGAGATTATACGGCGACAAGGAGGAGGACGATGATAACGAGACGATTATAGAGAGAGGTTTCGCAACTCGGTCTGGGTGTTTCAATGATGTAATGTAAACAGTAGCAACCTGTAACAGTGGTATTTTGCATTTAGCGTTTAAGTTTATATTTTGCAACAACCTATACTATAGGTGGCGTTTTCCGAAATAGTATTACGCACAACACACGTACAATATGAATATGTACCTATCTATACACTACTTGCTGTTTAAAATAATTATTGAATTCTGCAGGGACGTACCGAAGTCCTTTTTTTTTTTTTTTTTATGGGGTTATCATCGAGATTGATTTGGCCGACTTTATCGACCTTTTTATGTTAAATATGCAAAAACAAAAAACGGTCACACTCTCAATGATAGTTGTCATATTGAGTTAAGTTAGGGAGACAGGCTTCTGATTAATTTCGCCCCCGGACCGCGGTCACATTGTTACTTTGCATAATATGATTAGTATGGGTACTCATACAGATCGTGCACTGAAATCGCAAAGCGAGTACCTATTTGTGTATTAGCTTATATTTGTGGACATTTATAACGATGCCCATACGTGTTTCAAACCATATACAAATGCAATCGGTTGCAACGGTCCGTGACCAAATAGCAGAGATTATCACTGGTATACGACCGGAGAAAATGAAAAAAAGGACGAGAGAGAAAAATATTGGTTGCGCATGAGGCAGATAGAGATTTTCCATTCAATGGGTATATTATATTTTTGTGTTCGAATAGAGGGTAGAAAAAAATATTGCTTGCGTTTGTCTAGTGGAAATATATACGTAAAACATGATTAATTATCATTTCATCGCCATTTATTCATAATTAATTAGGTACAACCATTTTGGTCGAAACCAGTATTACGGATGATAGATTACTGATTGGTAATTTGTTATATTTTCAAAAATGAAAAAAATATCTTTAAAAAAAAAAAAAAATATCCGTGTACATAATTAGTGTATGTATTAAATTACCAAATTATTATTGACAATATTATGTTCGTATATAATACGATTGGCAATTATCATTTAATATATATGATTTAAAACAGTATATTACACGTTTGCTATTGCGATACCTATTAGAGTTGTTAAAAGCTTTGTTTAAAACAAAAATCACGAGTTAATATGCTGTTATACACTTTTACAATCAGACGTTCGTTTTATATATGAATATTAATATGTGAATCTCACGAGAATATACACTTGTATGAATAAAACATAATATAATTGCTACTGAAATGAAAAAAATCTATTGTGTATGCATTATATTATTTAAATATTGAAAGTACAGGGAGTAAAAATGTGTAGTGTCGTTTAGTTATTTAATAACATTGTTTTTAATATAGGTAATATATAATATTATATAACATAACAGCTAGCTATATAGGTACTTTATATGTATTTAAAATACTTATACCTATATATACCTATATGGTATATATATATTATATATATATATAATATATATATATATTCACTTGACCTTTCTCTTGACAGTATGTCTTGTATTTGGTTCAATATATTGTTCTAATAACAGGCACGTATCGAGGGACGCGCGCAAAAAAAATTATGTATTGAGTGTAAAAAAAATATAATTAACCACCTATACATAATTCGTTCTAGTTGGTACCAACTACCGACTAAAATGACCGACAATTATTATTATAAATCGGAAAATAATAATTTCAGTGACTTGACATTTAAATACCGAATATTTACTGTAACACTATATATTGTAGTGATAATAAGTATATGTTTTACTTTTTATAAAAATGTTAAACTAATTAATTGTTTTTAAACAATTTTTAACAATGTATTTTTCATGTAATTTATACTTATACACTTTGCCAGATAAAAGAAGTCGAGTGGAATAGTTTTCTACGGAGAAAATATTATACCGAACTTTGCTCAAAATCATTTTGCGAATGAAATAATATATCTTTGATTTAAAATTTAAAATAATATGCGAGAATCCAAGGTACCGTGGATTAACTTCTACAATCTCTATCTTGGTGGTATTTTTTATACCTACTTAAACTAATTAAACAATTATTAATATGTACGATATAATAATATATTAAAACGTGTTCAAATTATTAAATAATACTTTAACTACAATTATGAACAGATAACGTATTTCTATAAGTACCGTGTACATATTAAGAAATTTCGTTTAGAATCATGTTCATAATAGGTTAATATATGACGGATTTATGTGTGATTATTATATATCCATATTATATACCAATTGTATTAAGGTCAACTACAAGAAATGTTCAAGCTATAATAGGCAGGTATATTACATTTTATGAGAGTTATTAAATTGTACAATGTAATTAGCGCCTAATTATATTTAAACAAATTTGGACAGGTCATTTTTAATTGCCAACAACATAAGTTATTAAAATTAATCAATTTTTGTATTTCATTTAATTAAACATAATCCAAGTTGAAATACATTTGGTGGGTTGATAAATTCGATAATGTTTAAATAAAAAAATAAATATAATGTACAAGTGTAATCGATGCTGGGCATTAACGAGTTAATAAATTAAAAGTTAAGTTAATTTGAACTTTTAACTTTACTTTTTATATTTTATTTTTGTAAATTTAACTTATTTTTGGTTATATTAACTTTTAAATAACGAGTTACTTTTAATTAAAACTCAATTAAGTTAATTTTGAAATAATTGATAAATTTTGATTTCATATTGTGTCTCTTGTCAAAATGGTTGAATAAAAATTAAGTTGTTTTTGTCATTTTTAATAATTATTTTATTATAAGAATTATTTATTTCTCGAAAATATAAATAAAACAAAAATACCTATATATTATCTCCCCGTATTATTATTATACTATATATTATATATTATGTTAACGATTTCGATACTTTGTCACTAGGGTCAGGATGTTCTCATTTTCAATCATTCGAGCAGATGTTACTCAAGGCACAATATCCCCTATAAATTATAATTACTCAAATATGTCTATATAGCGGAGTATATTGACGATAATATAATTTACACCACTTGAGCTGATTTTGTAATAATATATGTTCATATTACGCTAAGGTTTTTAGAAAAAAAAACCAATTCTTTATATTGATCATAATTTAATACTTATGTATTCTGACATCCGACATATCGGTTTAATACTTGACAAAATAAAACTTGCACTCAACACATTAACACCAAAGAAATATAAATAAAAAGTAATCATGAAGATCTCTTTAGCTTATTTTAGTAAAAATTTGAAACTCATTTTCTAAAAAAAAACATTGATTTATTATCAAACATTTATAAAAAATGACATTATATACATATTCGACAAATAATAATTCAAACGGAAATTAATTCTGAGGCTACATCTAACATTCGAGCTTTTAAATTTTTAACTCTTTGTATGATAAAAAGTGCTCTCAAATATCTTTCTAATATATATTATTTATATATGTAATTGTGTTTATCTTATCAGGAGATCCTGTAATAGAAGACTTACACTTATATAAATGGTGTTAAAGATCTAATCAATCAATATATATTAATATCTATATACCTACATACGAGTATAATAATAATTATTATAAAAAGTAATCCAGATCAAATGGTAGAAGTTGGTCCATTGTTTCTTTGGTAATCGGACAGGATAGTGCATATTGTTATTTTAATTTTAAATTTAAAAGCAAAGAAAAATCAGTGCATTCGAAGCACGATTCTGAGCTAGAACGTAAGATAAAAAAAAAAAAAAAAAAAATAGGTAACCATTAACCATGTCCACTTTATTTGTTATTATGTTTTTTCTCAACATTTATAAAATATTTCCGTCAAAAAAGGTAGTTTTCCTTTATGCTTAAGAAACTAAAAAAAAAAACAATATATATAATTTTTACTTCGCTCATTATGTGTATGTATGAATGGAAGAATTTATTGAACAGGATATTCCTGTTGGATATATTACAATTGAAAGCAAAATTTTATTATAATTTAAAAAAAATAAAAATAAAAATAGGTAAACGTGACATATTTATTTGTTATTTTTTTGTTTCCTCAATATTTATGAAATGTTTCTGTTTAAAATGCAGTTTTTGTTTGCACTTAAAGAAACTACTAGAAAAATCGAATAAATACTTTTTTACATTTCTTCTACTTTAAAATTTCTTTCCAGAAAATAAAATATATTGTTATCGAAATAATAGATTAAAATTTAGTTTTGTTGTTAAAGTATTGTAATTATGGTATTTTTCTTTTTAACTCAAGCAATTTAACTCATTGTAAAATACATATCTTTTAAACTTATAAATGTAAATTTAAAAATAAATGATAAAAATAAAAATCATCATAATCGATTAAAATAGTTTTTAATGTGTATTGATATTTATTATAATAATATATATTATTTGTAAATAATACGTTTTGTTATATATATCTATTATACTTTTTTTCACTATAGCAATAAGATACTGAGGCTTAAAAGTTAAAAGATTCATCTTGTTTCTGTCGTCTAGAATGGTGCATATTATTAATTATTATACGTATTTTAAAGTTTGAAAGTAATGAAAATATAAAACAAATGTTATAGAATTTTTAAATAACTTGTCTAAAATATTGTTTATGATCAATCTGTATGAAAGTATGATGAAACTTTTCAAGGAAGCAGGTACTCATATTGTACAAAGGAAAATAATACATTTATTAAAAAAAGATTAATTAGGTAGGTACTTAAAAAAACTAATTATTTTTTGCACCCCATGAAATATAAAATATTTTTATTTGTATATTATGCAACTTTAATAAGTTTCTGAATTTGTAGTTTAATGTAGGCTGCAGGCTTTTATTTTTAAATTAAGATTACAGTAAACTGCATTTTAAGATAGTTTCTTTTCACGCCCTCGTTAAACTTAAATTAAGTGCATTTTTAAAAATATTCAACATTTATTCAGAAACAACCTAAAATGGAAAATTAATCTATGCTCTTAAAAATTCTATTTAACAAAATATTAAAATAAATTATTAGATCAAAATAATTAAATATGTTATTATTTTATGGTAGGTACTTAATAATTTTGTTTTTGGTAAAATTGTGATATTACTCAACTATGTTGTGTGCTATTTTTAAATATCACACATAGAAATATGATATAGTGCCTATATAAATAATAAAAATTCATTCGTTTTCAAATCATTTAATCAAATTGAATCATGTTTTTGTGAGAAAAATACCGGTAGAAGTTATATAAGGAAGGAAACCAAAAAAAACACTCGAGGGACATTGCTACGAGAAGGACAAATAGGTATATTAAATTATAGTGTTTATGTTCAAAGAAACTGTATGGAGTGGAAAATTACAACACATACCTAATATAACAAAATATATTGAATGTCAGTTATTTTAATTAAGTACAAATAACGATGTTTAATCGTAGGTCAAGAACATTCATTTCGAATGTATTGGTTATCATTATTTTGTATTTTAGTAGGAATATATTAAACTAAGTTATTGGTTATAGACATTATTTATATAGGTACCGATATATTTTATGTGGTTATAATTTTTATCATTATTATTTATTATGAATGAGATTTTCAAAATGTTCACAAAATATGAGCAAGGTCATTCCAGAGAAATATTTTTTTGGGGGGATATGTTTTTAAAATTCGCCGACTATTCTGAAATATTCTTTCAAAAACAGTAAATAAGTAAAAAAAAAAAAGGTCATAAACTTTTTTCAAATTTTTCCGACTGAATTATCGAAAAATGTTTATTGCTGACTCTACATTCCGAACAATTTCTAATTTGCCGACTACTAAATTCCGAAATACTCCTCAAAACGTGGTAAATAAGTCAACCAGCGACGACGATTCTAAAAACGAAAAAAGTGATATTTTGCTACTGTGTCAATTTTTCTATCAAATTTGCGAGATTAGCCGACTGACAAAAACCCCTTGGGGAGTATACACTCCTTTATTACCCTCCCCCCATTCAGAACGCCCCTGAATATAAGTACAAAACGATTCAGAGTATAAAATTAATTAGAGTATAAAATTAATTAGAATTCAAAACGAATAAGAGTTTAAACGAATCCGCACAGTAAACCGCAATGCTGCAACACAAGGTTTATGTGATGTTTTGATAAGAACATTTACTTGTCACATAGTTCATTGTGCAATACTATATTTTATATCCAGTTTAACCTTTCTTGAAATATTTTATTCATGGCAAAAACCAAAAAAATAGTTTATATATATTTATAATAATTATATATTGTAACCTAATTGTAAATGTATAATTATAATTATATATAAATATAATTACAATATCAATATTGGCTATAGCTAACTATAACCATATAAATGACAACAGTAACATAAAAATAAACTGATAAAATAATAACCATATGTATAGTTATCTATTTATAAAATATAATGTTCTAAAAGTGTCTTAACCATGTACATAGTACAGTCTCATAGAGAATTTCCACTGTAGTTTTTTCTAATTAAAAAATATTATATAGTTATATTTTTTATTTATATTTGGTCTATTTTAAAATGTGATCACAGCTGGTATAAAGAGTAAAGGTACCTTAGGAAATTTTACCATTGGTTTCTGAGTGGGTAATATTATACTGTAAATATATTAATTGTGAGCTTTAACACTCGAATAATATCGGATATCGGATATTCTGTACATTAATATACAGTTTAAATTTTTAAAACTAATATTTTCGAGTCAGATATAGGACATTGAGATATAGTTAAATTAACCATAATTATTACTAGGTAATCAAATCAACCACTTTTCGGTTATTTAGTTGGAGCTGCCTTCCGAGTGTCCTCTGGGTAATGATAAATGACTCATAGTTGTATGCTAATAAAATAAATCGTAGATACTAGACACTGGTATAATGAGTAGGTATACTTGTATAGTTAATACTTAATATAAACCTAGAATAATTGTTGTGTATATAATATCACGACATTCAAATTTCGAGGTTTAAACCGGGAAAATATAATATTCTTGAACCTGCTCAGAAATCATGGACGAAATTTACCATATAAATATTTCGACCCGATAATTGATGGGCGTAATTTGAATTTGCCTTTTTTTAAAAAATAAATTAATCAAACAATTTAGATTATCTACCTATATATATATATATTAATGATTAAGAAAATAATATAACCTAACATTTATGTTTCTTTTTTAATTTACATACCTATATAATAGATTTTAATATGCGTAGGTATATATTTTGTTGGAAAAATATTTGATATCAATATTGAGTTGAATTAAAGAAAATTATTTAGATTATAACTCTGATAATAATTGTGTTTTATCATCCAATTTTACTCTGCTTATAGTCAGATTTGATAAGATATATATATTTTTTTTTTTCGACTTTCGATTCCTAAGTAATATTCTCATTAAATATGACGTATAATAATATTTTGTTTAATAAAAAAAAATTGTAAAATGATATTTTATATTTTATATGGGATATTTTAAACAGGCATCATTTAGTGGCATATTTTTTAATTAGGTATATTATAAATACGCAACAATTCTATGATGCGGTACGTCGTGCCAATTCAATGCCTATTTATTTTTATCTTATTTTGTTAAGGAGAAATTACAATGAGTAAAACATCAAAACTTCTTTGGATACTTTGTCTAATAATTGAAAAAATGTATAAGTAGGTAATAATTATCATATAGTATTATTATGATATTATGTAAGTATTAGTAGGTAGGTACTTAGTAGTGAACACACGCATATTAAAGTACCATTGTTATTAAGCGGTAGGTATATAAATTATTAATTATTATCAATTAGTACTATATTCTTATGTGATCTATAGTAATTACACTAAACACTATAATCCGCATTGCAAAAAACATGTAATACATGTTTAAACTAAAAGTGATAGGTATACAAATTATAAATATTGCATGATTTTGTTGGAAATTTGCGAAAAGAGTGAAATTTTCAATTTAAATAATATTTTAAATTTTAAACGTTAGTTTCATCTAATTTGTTTTTGTATATACGTGAATATAAATGAACAATTCAAGTTATTAATATTAACCTTACAAATTTCTTTTACCGATATAAAAATTGAAAATTGCATACAAGAATGAAAACATTATTAATTATCATTAGAATGATAAAACGGAGTAATCGGATTAGATTCGTTTTCCTTTTCACGCGGTCCTATTTTAATGTATATGGACTGATTACATAAAATAAGTAATTAACATTATTATACTCATAAAACGAAATAACATTAATTATTATGAATATTCTATACGAGTAAAGCTGCGATATTTAAGATTACTGTTGCTAAATACGCTTATAGCTTTATACACAGGTAACACCTATATAATACCATACACTCGGTTAATGTTTCCTTTCATTACCCCTATAGGTATGTGTAAAGGTATAATATGGCGTTGTATTTTCTTTTTTAGCTGTGCTTAAATGGGTAGGCACACGAATCGGATTAATGATTTTCGTTATATTAGTGACACAACGTTATATAGGTAACGTAAAATTCACGATTCGACAGACAATAGGCCCTTGCCTTATCGGTATAATATTGTGCTGATTCATACAAAATATCGTACAACATATTACACAGTATCCTTGCTCATACACTATATTATTATATCTATCGTATTAAATATATATTATCGCTCTATGTGTAGTGGTGTTAAAAATAAAAATGAATTTCGAAAATAAGAAATAATCTATACGACTATAGTTATTAAGTAAAGAAAACCTGAAACAAGTTTAATACATATATAATTCATTATTATTATTATATTTTTCATATCAGATTGGATTTATAATCAAATCGTCATGCACAAAAATATAGACATAAAATAAGTACGTCGTACCTATATAAACTTGGATTATCGGATATATTAAAATTGTACCTATATTTATGGGTTTTATTTTTTAATACTTTCTATATTTCTGTATAACCTCATTTTTTTGGAAAAAGTTTTCGGATATTTAGACTTTTGATGAAAAAATGCACCTTGTTGGTATTTCTATACAAAAAATAATTTCAGTATACGAAAATCGTGAGATAATGAGACATTTCGGCTTGAAATAACACGTGCCTGACAAGGCTACATGCCTTAACTGCTACAAGAATTACGTTTTTCTTACCTGGAAACGGAAACGAATAATCTTGAATTTTACTTGACAAAATCATCAAAATAATATTTTACGTCATATAATTTAATCTCAAATTATTATAATATTATTATGTTGATATATCGCTTCATTTAATCAAAATGATATTATATTAATTATGAACTATGATTAACGTATATTTATGTACTATCATTTAAATCAATCATATATTAAATTGTAATTATTAATACTAGTTAATATTAATAGGGAATGTACATTTTATTTGGTATTTTATGTAGTGTAAATTATGTAATAAATGTTTAAAATATATAATTGCATATTAATATGAAATAACATTTTTCGTGTGAGAAACAAGACGTAAGGAAAAGTACACTAGAATTTTATATTAGTATTTAAATTCCAGGTTTTATTCTTTTATTATTAAAAAAACATCATCAACAATGAATAAATGTAAAAATAAACTATAAGAAAAATATGAACATTTACGTATATTATATTATCAAATTTTAAATCTAAGGGAAGAAAAGTGTCCTATACGAGGTTATCATACATATTTTTGACGAATTTAAATTTAAAAAAAAAGTTAAATTCTTATTATTTGCTTAAAAATCAAAGATTAATTGACATGACGACTTTTCGGGAGGTAGGCAGACGCAGACGGATAGATAGACGTGCAACGGGGATATAAGGTTTCAATCAGTGCCGGTGCGAGCATTTGCGGACTCTAGTTATAGTATATATTATAATGATGGCCGATTGGGATAACTATTATTAACAATATTTAAGAAAAATCTCCTTGGTATTTTTGACAAAAATACATATATATTATAAAAGTGATAAAATTAAAATATTCTATCTTATCAGTAAATTATAATTATTTATTGTTATTATGTTTAATTTATCTTGTTTTGTGGGGTCCTTATATATATGGAGCACACTTTAATCCCTCCGATCCTTTTGCCAGGCCTGGTTTAAATTCGTTAAAGTAGAAAATTAAAACATACCAATATTTCGTAATTCGTACTTTGTATCGATAGTATATAAAAAAGTTAACATTATGTTAACACTATATAAATTAACTGTCAGTGTAGGAGTTTTTAAAGTTCGCTTAATTTTTAGGAAGTTAACATTCTTGAAGAAAACTGGTTTTGGTCATATATTATAATAATAAATCCTAGAGACTATAACCATAATTCAGATTTCACTAAATATTTATTGTTGTACTGTATCTAAAGTGTTAAAATTTGGTTCTATTTATTTAAGTTAATTTTATTTAACTAAACTTCACGAAGAATCCGGTTTCAAACGCAAATTTAAAATTATGATTTTAAACAAATAATATTAGAGATATTTATTGCATTATTTTGTCTGAAAACTGTGATGGACCAACTTCCACCACTTATATGAAAATTAAAAAACGGCTTTCTTTATGGATACTATTTCATTAAATTTTTGAGCATTTTTTAGTCAGAAAAACACTTCAATATGACTTATATTTTGAGAGTTAGCCAGAATAAAAAAAAATTCTACCTCTACAAGAAAACTCTTATTGGTTAATAATTTTCATGAATAGATAATACTATTTTATATTTACTATTTTGGGAAATAAAATAGTTCTAAAATACACTGTTATCTGCTGTCAAAATATAAAAAGTTCTAGTCGGTATATCGAATAAAATATGTTAGTATATTATTAAGTAGTTAAAACATTTATTTTCCTTTATAAAGGAAATACGTAATACAAATACGAAACAGTTAAATTAATAACAATTAAGATTTGCATTTTCAATACAATTTGTGACTCGATTGGAGCTATTGTTGCTGAGTTATTTGCAATTTTACGGATCGAAAGACGAAAAATCGCTATCTCGAATGATTAATAAATATAATATATGATATGGAACTCTAACTCTCTGAAATTACTAATAATTTATAATCAATGATAATAATACATAATAAATGAACATATTTATATAAATAAGAAAAAATAATGGTAATTAGTATATTGAAAAACGTATTAAATAGATATATTGTGTGTCGTATATAAAGTTTGCTTACTATATTTATAAAAATATATTTTTTTGACAATTTAATGTTCGGGATAAAAAAAAAAAAGTCGGGTTACCGAACACAACTTGGCCAGAATTCAAATCGTTTAACGAAAAGTTTTTACCTAAGGCGAACCAAATGAAAATAAAACGACCTATATATATATTATATATAATATATAATTTTACTTGCTATTCACATCTTGTGTACTTGACGGCGTGTATAATAATATATAACCTGACATTTAAGAACGGAGACAAGGCCTAGCGAACTGGAGTAACAGTGGTCTAGGTATACCCTACATAACCGGGTATACGGTGACCGTGGACACAGTCAAATTTACGGCCGTGTGGCGGAATGAACGTCAAAAACAAAACGATAACGATGATGATAATGAAACCGTAATAATATCTGCGTGTAACGACACTGGGAATATGATAAATCGATTTATATCCGGTCCGACCTCTAACCGGGGAGGGTCACCTAACCCATAACTACACGTTACGTTTAAACCTAGAAAAAAAACAAACGAATTTATACAAAACTTATACGCACCCGCCGCAGGGCACGTCGTTACGGGAGGGCGTATTTAGTGCACCGTATTATTGTGTCCTTCGCGCCGAAAAACCACCTGAGTCGGGCCTCCCCCCCCGCTCTCGCGTCCCCCACGGATTAACCACCGTCGCCGACGCCGGTACTATATAAATCGGTTCACCCACGTTTGCCGACTATCAATCACCAAACGTTTGATCTGTAACTGTCGCACGTCAAGCACAATAACAGCCACCAAAAACAATCAACATGGCATACATGGTGAGTGAAACTGTATAATACGTAAAAAAAAAAATATACATAATAATATAAGACGGTTTAAGCCGTATCCGATTACGTACCGCGTCAAACTTTAGGACCGACTTGAGAGTAAAACGCACAAAGTTCAGTTCTTTAAACATTTCCAGAACGTAAAAGTTAGTGACTAAACGCAACTCTTTTTATTTTTATTTTTTTATTTTTTTTTCATAAGACTTGGTTCGAAAAATAATCACCGTTCGAAAAATATTTTCAGCATTACGTAGGTGTTTTCATCATTTTGAAAATATATATTCGGCAACAAAACTTTCTCTAGATATTTTTAAAGCGAGTTTTTTTTTTTTTCGTATTTGGTTTGTGCTATCGCGTATCAGCATGGCGCATTGCGTCGGTTTTTCCAAGGACCAACCTATACATGTAATGCGCTTTACATAGGCACAAACCGTGGTCCAGTCGGTTTCACGCAAAACTTATGGCCACGGGGTTCGTAAGTTAATGTATTTTCATATGAAATCTGCAGTCTTGGCTGTTGTATAGATAATATCTATGCCATGCGGACACATTCGTTTCAAGGCTTCTACGTATATTTCAGAATTTTTTGGCATAACTTAATATATATATATATACATATAAGTAATGCATATTGTTTATAATTATGAATATTTGAAAATTTCATGTTTATAAAATAATCACTAAATATGTAATAGTTTTGAATGTTAGTATAATGTACATTTTAAGTTTCTAGGTTCATTGGCTTGAATTTACACCAACGAGTGTATAATAAATTAAAATTAATGTCATACATAATATAATAATTATATTTTAACATTTATTAGCATATTAAAGTGTTTCTGTGATACATAAGTGCATATTACTTACTGCATATATTTTTAGTGCATTAACTTTAATAGGTCCAGCTCATCGCTATATGATGCTTACCGATATATAGGGTCTACAGTTGTTTGGATAGATTCGTTTTTGTTGTATTTTACAATATCGGAAAATTATATCATAATGTTTTGTTATCAATAATAATTAAAAATATTTTAATGGTTATAACTTTTAAAAGATAAACATTTTTCATTGTGAATAAATTGTAAATAAAATTTATCATGTATATATGTACCTATATAATGCATAATTCGTTTTTTAAGTTAAAATAAAATACCTAACATAGGTTTTGATATTTAAATTTCCATTTTAAAGAGTAATATTTCAATAAGTATCAACTTCTTAGTATTTTTATAAAATATTATAGTATTTTGGCAATCTAATCCATATTACAATAGTACTCTTCTATGCAATATTTATTTATAGTGTGATTTATAATTATGTATACCAACTACTAACTGTCATATATTTTGAAAAATTTATATTTATATTTCATTCTCATTTACTTTTTTTTGGCTATGGTACCTATATTATTTATCAACTATTTGTTATCTCTGTTTAAATAATAAATAAATGTGTTGTCAAATATTTTTCGTAAAATATAAACACGGATTATATACTACAAGTTTTTATTACAAAATCTAGAAATTAAATAAATATATTCATGTAAAAAATATTTTTATTTAAAACTATAATTTTCAGTATTTTCACGCTCATTAAACACAATTGTGTATAATTTATGAACTCTTATTATATTTTAGTTTTTCCACCATAATAATGGAGTCATTTTAATAACATCCACTACATAAATAATTTATAAAGGCAAAAGGGTTTAACGTTTAAACTTTATTTTTTTAAATTGAACATTATTATAAATACATTTTTATTATAGTTTTGACAAGTTATTTAATTATTAAAGTCATGAACTTGTGTTTTCTTTGATTGGAAATTGTATTCATATATTATATATATTATTCACAAGTTTCAAACTAATTAAATATTATAATTCGAGAATATTAAATTTTTTCAATTTTAATGTCATAATAACATGATTTATTAAAACTGTGAAGATATTGTTTTAAAAAATAAACCATTAAATAATATTGAATTATATTTTCATAGTTCGTAGTTGTCGCCGCCTCCATCTTGGCCACCGCTTGCGGATCCCCCGTAGCAGCACCAATCTACTCCTCTGCTCCGGCCTACTCTGCGCCAGCATACCCAGCTGCCCCGTCATATCCAGCACCCTCATACTCTGCTCCTTCTTACAAACCCGCCTACAAACCAGCATACGGACAAGAATCTTATGATGCCCCAGCTCCGTACAACTTCGAATACAGCGTAAACGACCCAACCACCTATGATGTGAAAAGCCAATCTGAATACGCCGACGGAAACGGTTACGTCAAGGGATCCTACAGTCTGGTTGAACCCGACGGTTCCACCCGTACTGTTGAATACACCGCTGACGACTACAACGGTTTCAACGCCGTCGTAAAGAAGGAAGGTGGATACTCTGCCCCATCATACTCTGCCCCAGCCTACAAGGCCCCATCTTACTCTGCCCCATCTTACTCTGCCCCGGCTTACTCTGCCCCGGCTTACTCTGCCCCAGCCTACAAGGCCCCGTCTTACTCTGCCCCGGCTTACAAGGCTCCATCTTACTCCGCGCCAGCTTACAAGGCCCCGTCTTACTCTGCCCCAGCCTACAAAGCCCCATACTCCGCTCCATCTTACTCTGCCCCGGCTTACAAAGCCCCATCTTACTCTGCCCCATCTTACTCTGCACCATCTTACTCTGCCCCATCTTACTCCGCCCCAGCTTACTCCGCCCCGGCTTACTCTACCCCGGCTTATTAAGTACTAATCACTGACTGCTTTAAATCAAGATGTCAGTTTTAATTTATTGTTATTTATTTATTTTAATGTAAATATAATAAACAATTACATATTTGCAAATCAATAAAGTTCAGTGTGTGTTTATTTATTAGAATCCAACACTACTATGACCTATCTATTATATATTGAATACAATGAGAATAATGTACTGTGAGCCGTGAATAATACATTTTTACTAGGTTAAATCCATTAAGGTTTAAGGATAGTATAGAAAAAGCGATCTAATTATATTTAAAATTATATTAGAAAATATATTATGTAATTGTTTTGTAAAGACTAACCCATGTCATTGGAGCGAGGATAAATATATGTAATTGCTTACAGGTGATTTACCGCTATACTGAGGCTTGTTCAAATATAGGACTATACAAGAATTTATTAACAATTGAGAAATGTGTTTCGCCTTGATCCTATGGATTTGAACGAACAAGTTGTTAATTATTCATTTAAAATAAATGTACGTCAAAAATATGGTATCCTATATAATATTGGTTCAATATGTTATTAAGAATTAATGAGTTTTTAATAAAAAAAAAAAACACGAGTAATTGGCCGATATTCTCATAGGTTTACAAGGAGAATTGCTTTGAGAAAATAGGCAGTAAATATACTATATATATATAATATATTCGTTTTGATATAAATTTTAAATTATAAACATTAGGTACATAAATAAAAATGACACGGTGGTAAATTACTTATATGAAGGCATACTATTATTTAATTAATTAATTTAGTTTCAATTTCTTAGTTTTCATCTTAGGTTAAATCTACCTATTTTCAGATGTTATCAGGGTATCATTTATCCAGGTTATATATGCATATGGTAAATTGAATTATGTTTTATATGAATATTTTATATAATTGTAGGTATGTACTTAAATCTTAATAAAATGAATGACATCACGTTCCTTATTACAGTACCTACCTATTATATCGATATCTTAGAAAAAATAACATAATATTATAATATTGTTGATATATTTTTTATTAATTCGTTAACATTTTTGGTTGTTTGAATTATTACACCCACGAGCCGCTACTGTATGATACATTTATTAATATACTTAAATATTACAATTAAAAAGTCCATGTTTTAGTAGTATGGCCTAGGTACGGGTATTGTACCTATACTGTATTTATATGTGCAGTGAGTATATATTTTATATACTATATAAGAGTAGGACATTTATTCTCCCCGTGCCGATTTTTGAAGTGAAAGTTAAAGTAGAACGTTGGCAAAAAAGGCCCCGAGAGGAGGAAGGTGAAATTACTATTCGTCTAATTTAAAGTTGTATGCGGATATAAAATGTCTAATGGCCCGGGATAAAATGTCCGGATTCAGTAGGTAACGATAGCCACCATATAATATGTACTTATGTATTAATGGTAATTGTGTACACTAATGATAGTCGACAGAAAAGTAATATCTAGCTTAAATTGTTTTAATTTAATTTGTAAAATCGTTAAGACAATGTGTTATTTACCCATTTATGTTTTTTTCATTCATTTAAGACATTTTAACGACAAAGTCTAAAACATAAATTAAATCATTTAGTCATTTATATTAACGTTTAAGTTGGTCATTTTTTTTTTTTTTTTTTTTTTAATTCCATTTATTTCTATTTTTGGAATAATATTCTAGTCTTTACTGTAATAATATATTATAATGATAATATATTATAATAATACATAAAATGTTTAAAAAAATATATTAATGTTTTATTTATATATTATGTTATGTTTCTATACTAAAATCATGGTACTAATAATAATCTAATTATAGTTTTGCGTTGTCTGAAGTGTAAGCGATTTTTACTGAAACCGGCATGGCAGAAAGATTAAAAAACAGTAGGTATTATAAACATTTAACAGTGCTATTATATTTATATTATAGTATATATATATAGTATTAATAATACTCAAACTTAATATAAAATTTTGGTCAAATAATTACAAGTATTGATTTTATTTTGGAGTAGATATACAAATGTTAAAAATATCATTAAGTAACACCATAGATTAAAATTTAAACCAGCTAGTACTTTAGAAGGATAATTTTGGAAATTATTAGTAATATTTTAAAAATGAAAATGAAAAATAATATTTTTGTTAAATGACCGTTTGAAACTTTTAATTACCACGAAGTATTTTTATTTCACGACGAAGTTTGTATATAATTCATGTAATAAAACGTATAGTTTCGAGTCTTAACTCTTAATACTTGCAATTTTAAAACAAAGTTAATTGCACTATATTATAACAGCCTATATTTTTAAAATTATTATCTCAAAAGTAACGAACATTTTTCGAAATGTATTTAAAATTGCATTGTTTGCATTACTTATGATATATTTTATAACAATTTAATTTATCTGTTCTTTAATACTTATACACATTTTATGTACATAAATAGTTATTCTTAATGTATACTATACAGTACACAATATGCGTATTATGACTTTACTATTTCCAAAACGACCTGTATCCATTATAATTACCATTCGAATTTGTGTGATAATTTGTTATGTTCACGATTATATATAGTTGGTGTATTATAGAAAAAAATTATGTAGTTCTAATGATATTTTAAACCAATTTTTTTTACGAAATTACACAAGTAGTTATTTAGTACTAAAATAACCACGTGACTAAGTATCACTAAATACAATAATACAAAAATTACATTATATTCCTAAAAAATACAAAATAATTTTATGATGAATAATTTAATATTTATTTATGGTGAAATTATATTATTAAAGTATGTAGAAAATTTAAGTTATCGTTTCCCCCAAACATCAAGAATGTATGATATAATGCATAAATAATAATTATTAACTGGATATAATATATTAAAATGTGTCAAGCAATATAGCAATAAGTTACTACTTACATTGTATTTCTTGGATCAGTACCTACTGAGTTATACATAATATAATACAATTAGCTGTCAGTCGTGATAACACATAACTGTCAGTCACTCATACTAAATACAATATATTATAAAATGTATAATATGTATGCATACGTTCTTCAGTATTATACAATTGGTAGTTATTATATTTAAGTTTTAAATTCTAAATACATTACTGCAGAAACAATTATGTTCATAGGGGTTTATTTTTATATAAAATTAACTTTTATGCATAAATATTTTCTGCTCATTAATTTCATCCTATATATAATTAATTGAAAAATTAGCTATAAATTATAATTTTTTATTATTTAATATACCTACTGGGTAAAATAAACTAAAATTGACTAAAATGAAGTTTTTATAAATTAAAATGCTTGCAGGTAGAGATAAAACTAAATACTTTTAGATTCCGAGCAGAATGAGGGAGATAATGGTTTTGAAATTATGTTTATTTTAATTTTTAATTTTTCCGTGATAAGAAGACTGGTTCTAATCGGTACATGTGTACCCATTTTCCTGCAGTAAGCTGAATCTAGTTAGTTCTTTAAAGAGATAATTTTTCGATTTTTGGAAATTTTTGATAAACGCATAACTACATAATGAAAAACTAACGAAAAACATGATTTCGCTGAACTATAATTTAGTTATTCTTGTTAATTCCGAAAAAAAAATAATGATTTTCAAATCTTGAATTTACATACCGAATGGAAAATATATAATTTAGTACTACATTGACGGTGATAAAATGTTTACATTTTTATTTTTTGCAGTTATGTGCTATTTATAGACATTTTATAGATTTTGAGATATATAAGTCTTAAAGGAGCTAATTTTGGGGTGTATGGTCTGAGAATTTAATCTAAGGTTAAACGTGCATCAATCTATTAATACTCAATAACTCTTTAAAATCGGTAGTTACAATTTTATTTAATGATAATTTAATTTGATTCAACAATATAATGTGTTTTATACAATATTATACCTATATTATATTGTTAAGAAATGTGTTCGAATTTCGGGGGAAAAAATAAGTCTATAAACTTTAAATTTTGACAAAGTATGTTAACTATTATGTTGATAAAATAAATTCTTGAATTTTTTTTATAAAAATGTTGGCTATTTGCAGATTTTGAAATTTTTCTTATAAAATCAGTATTTTTAAGTTAATGCTGTACTCTAAAATATTCGATTTCTATGCTAAATAAGTTGTCATCGTAAGAAATATAAGTTTTAGATTATGAGTGGAGCAAGGGAGCTAGTGGTTTTACAATGATGTATATTTTTATTTTAAGTCCACGCGCATTTTGCGCAGGCCCCACAGTAATTTTTGTTTTCAAAAAAGGTAAAAATAAAAAATTTCGGTATTGAATATATATATATATATATATATATTATATATATATATATGTATATTGTATATATACTAATTTAGTTTATTCTATTCGGTATACATGTGTGTAATTAATATTTAGCTTAGGTTAATCAATAATTATCAATTGTTATACTTATATAGTAAATAATGTATAGTATATAATATTTTGAAATTCACTCATATTTATCGATGAATATTAAGTTTGTATTGAATAAAAAAATACAGTTTATTAGCTGAACTTGTCCAAGTACTTACGTAAGAGTAATACTCAGAACAGTATATCCAAAATACTTATAAAATACGTCATCATATTTTTAAATTACAGATTTAAAAATTATTATATTATTACGTGATAAACACTGGTGGAAAATAACAATAAATTCCTGTTATCTGTGCATTAAAAGAAGGGAAACGTATTTCAGTTGAACGCGCCAATATTGATAATACTTTCGATAATATTTGTTTGGTATTTATTAAAACTTTACATTATTTTATGAATTATGTAGGTACGTATACATACGTAACATCATCAAATTGTAATATTGGCTGTGCTTGTACTAGTCTAGGATTGCCTTCATCAGCCATTGGTGATTATAATTGGAGTTGTAAAAGCTTATACTACCCGCGTGTAAAAGTTGCTTGCTTCACACAATTTTTGTGCTAAAAATAACAGAAGAATCAGAATTTCAATACAGTTGCAGTGTATTGATTTTTTTTTTAAATACTAAAAATACTGAAAGAGATATTTTTATAAAAAATGCGAGTAGTCACAGCAACAATTTATTTCGACATACATAGAGCGAAAACCGAACGTACGGTCCCGTCAATCCGTTATCTAATTCTGCGTACAGAGGTATGCATAATGAAAATTACTTTTATAAGTAGGATTTTATATATTTTCAAAAAACTAAATACGCGTATTTATAGCACACGAGTACTGTATTAAATTTCTGGTTCTAATATCATCTTCAGCGAGAACAAATACATCAAATACTTAGAGAAAATTCCAAAATATAGTTTAAAGGTAGGTAAATTATTGTGTGATGAGAGCAACTTTTACGGGCATGAAATATGCAATTAAAGCAAGCCCGGCTGAATGATGTCACACGGCTTTTTTCAATTCCTCATATAACTCATTTAATAATCTGAGTAGAAACGTGACATCTGTACTATTTTTCTTAGATTTGAACATACTTTCAAACTAAAACAACTTATTTTTGTGTTTTGTGCCTCTTTAATCATCAAATTTATATTTATTTATATCATATTATGACATTATACATTATTACATCACAATTAGATAACTCAAACTTACGTATTATCTATAATAATTATTAATAGGGCTCGAACTTTATTGCTTTTGCAACTTTTTTTTAGGAAATGGAATTTATTGAAGAGTGAGATATAAATTTGTTTTATAATAATTAACATAATTAACATGTAAATTACATACAAAAAATTGTAGTGCCATTTTTCTGAAATGTTTTGATATTTTATTTTTATGCACAATAAATGCAATTGTGGCTCATTAAACTCTTGAATCAGATGACAGTTCTCACAATGGCTTCATACCAGTTCAGCTTCAGCCAAAAATGCCATGATTTTTTTGCCGAAAGTTCTGAATTTTTTCGCTGAAGACGAATTGGTTTCAATTGGGCCTTTTATTTCAAGAGTGTAGTGAGATCTACGTCTCGTCTCCAGTAATAATAGAGTGGAGAAAATCAAGTCCACAATTTTCATCGTAGATTCTGTCCTAGTTTTGATGTCATTCGTAGCAGGGAAAGCCACTCAACATGGCAATATGATCAACTTTAGGGGAAAAAAATTCCTTCTGCCCGTGAGAGCAATAGTTGTGTATATAGATTTTATATATTATATATCGTGATTTCTGAGTTGAATAGACCGAATAACGATAATTAATTAAACAAGTCAATAAACGTAATTTTATGTGAATAATTTGAATAGAAGATGTGGGCGAATAATATAATGCCTAATTAAATTTTTAAAAATGTGTAGCATCAAACAATCTCAACAGATCGTTATCATGAGCTTTATTAATTTGCGTCTCATTTAATGATATAAAAATGATTGGCCCTATATCTTAGAAAATTATTTTAGGATCTGTCACTCTAAACTTTCGGCTGCAACCTTAAGATCGAAATTGAGAGTATAATCCGAGTAAAACATATTATATATAATATAATATAAATATGATATATATTATATCATATATAATATGATATATTAATATATAATATTGTCACCTTTTTAAGGAAATTATTTTATTGAATTATTATAAATAATTAAAATGTTATATATATATATATAGGAATAAAATTAGTTATATATTGACACCATAAATTTAAAATCGGTTCCAATTTACATTCTCAGAGAAGTAAATTCGAGTAGGAGTCAATAATGAATTTTTGATAATCTATAAGGTTTTTAATAGTAAATTTCGACTAGTTGATACTATTTAAGGAGATAAATTTTTCTCTCAGAAATATTAATACTCATATAAATACTAAAAATAATGAAACTTTCCTGTAAATCTATATATGCCACAAATAATCAATGTTCACTAAATATTAATTTTAAAAATAAATATACGAGTATATATTTATATTTAAATTTGAGTACTTATGGACAATTTATTTAAAATAAAATAAAATTCAAATCCACAAAAATTTACTTTTTATTTTAAGCAAATACAGTATTTTTTTTAGTCTGTGTTTTGCACTGAAGATGGAAACATTGTTTCCAAAATACTGTATTTGCTTAAAATAAAAAGTAAATTTTTGTGGATTTGGGTTTTATTTTATTTTAAATAGGAGTATATTATAAAAAAAATATATATAAACAGAAAATTTGCCTAGAGTATTCGAAAAAAGATTATAGGTAACAACTAATTTCGAAAGTAAGTCATCCTCAGATTACATAATATATAGAATAAAAAAAATTAATTCCTTTTTTGTTTTTCTATTACTTATTTGTAAACTGGTTATGACTTACGGTCGAGATTATTTGTTACCTATAATCTGTTTTCGAATACTCTATGTAAATTATCTTTTATATACATTTTTTTTATTATATATATATATATATATATATATAAAATATATAATTTATATATATTATAATATATAATATTATTATATAAGTTATTGTTTATAAATTATAATATACCTATAGGTATTTATTTTTATTTTTATAAAAGTATTATGTTTTTTAACTTATTCATTATTAATTTTAAATATAAATATTAATTGCAGGACTATATTAACATCATGACATTTTCAAAAACTTTTGACCATTAAAAAAAAATAAAATAAAATAGAATATTCGAGAGGGTATTTTCAGTTTTAAAAAATTAATTTCTCTATAACAAATTTAATTTTTCACCTTTAAAGTTCCGCAACACACACATATTTATATATGTATATATATTTATGTCTGGTTATGAATATAAATAATGGTGAAATGTTGTAAGTTGTATAGTATCACCTCATGATCAAAATATTTATTCTATACAAAATAAAAGACTATGTGGCAGATTTATTTATCCGATATGGCTACCGAAATCTAAACAGATAAAAAGCAAACAATGTTTTTTGATAATATTTTTAAAGAAATTATGAATTTTGGTAAATGTTATTTGCAGGAAAGACCACTTTGGTAAATTATTTGTACAGTCTATGTCGGAAGTATTTTTATTAGGATAGGTATTTCAGAATAGAAATCCACAAAATTAAGAAATTTAGAAATACAATTTTTAATTATTTAATATTAATTTAAAATAAAGAATGATTTTTGATATATAGTTATAGGTACTTATACATTTATAATTGAATTATTATGCTTAGCTTGAAAAAATTGTTTTCTACAATATTTAGGTGCTTATATGTTTTTAGGTCAGAACTACCTAATTCATTAGATTCCGTTACAAAACTCATATATTATTAGGACATTGTAATGTTTCTATACTATATTTTTCTTATATTAACAACACTAAATCCTGGAAATTGTGGTATCTGAAATTTTTCCGCAAGACAAAAAAAATTTTTTTTTTTGAGTTATTGAATTATTAATTAAAATGTACCTACTTTTCCGAAAGTATATATACTCTAATAAAATGTCTTAGTTTAACTCCTGTGAAATAATAGTCCTTTTCAATTGATGTCCTAATCACTATCTCTCTAATTTTTTTGTACTTTATACGTGGTTGTATGTATGATGTTTACCTATAGACATAATATCACCAAAATAAGATATTTTCAAAATATCATATGATAACGATTTACATTTTCCATCGAAACGTAGTATGTCTATTTGATTACAATTATTAAATAATACCTATACCTGCATGTATGTATATAGATTAATAAAAGGAACATATTTTGTACGAATATATTTGTTTTTCGATTGCTAAAAAATTTTTAATTTTGCATTTATGACAAATGTCTCAACCGTTGTTCGCACACTCTGCACAAGCGAACTGCACGACTTTAAAATGAGTTCATAATTTTGATATTGAAAAATTTAGGGCACGTGTTACGGTAAAAAAAGAAAAAAAAAATTGACACTTCACATGCGAGAACACAGCCTTGGTACGAGATTATTGTTATTTATTTTACATAAAAGCGTTGGCTGATCACGTTGGGACCGGCCGCAGTGGCTACTGGATGCAATTGACTGTTCCCATAGGGAGTGGTCGTTTTTGTATTTTCATTAAAACATTCAAATATATACCTCGGGGTAGGTCATAGTATATAAAATACATAATGTTTTTGTATTGCTGGACAAGACCGAAAATAAATAATATATGGAAAAAATGCCGTAATCTTGGACATATCTAGATCACGTTTAGTATAAATACAACGGTAGCACTAGAGTTATGGTCAATATTGTGTCCGATTCAGATTACGCACAACCCAATAACACACACGTTATCAATATGGTTTCTAAGGTAAGATTGTGCAAACTATTGATCTAAAACGAGAGTAGTTGTTTGGTAAAAATATTTCTTTTTTTTTTTTTTCATATTATATTCGTTTTAATAATGCGTTTTTTTTTTTGTTTTTTTTGCTTGTACATTGTATATATTAATTTATTATTTATTTTTGTTATCTACGTATATGTTTAGTGTGTTGGCATTTTCGATGTAACTAATATTGTAGGCTAATAACGTCACCCTGTCGAAACGTTTAATTATTTCCAAAAATTGCGTTCTTCGTTCATTGTGAACGTATCAAATTATATTATACTTTCAATAATTATGAACAATTATTTAACGGCAATAATTGAAATAGCCTGTAATTAAGTATTCAAATGAATGGTTGCGTTTTGAAAAAAAAATGTAATGATTTTATACAGTTATTCAACGATCGCTCGTTAACTTCGACGTTATTGTTTGTATTTCAAGAAAATAGTGTCACTGATGTTATTAGCACTCGCTCGTTAGTTATTAAATAAATTAACACATTTTTTGGACATGTATCTTATAAAAAAAATCTGTTATTAATTATTGATGAATTTTGATAAGTACTGGTGAAAAAACTTTCCGATTTCGTTCATTTTAACTTTCATTAAACTCCAATTCGATATTTTACATATTTATCAATCTGTATATTAAATTTAATTATTTTAGGCTATCCATACGGTTTAAATGTTTATTGTTTATATATATTATATCGTGGATATTAATATATTTTTATGTATAATTAAACTAATATTATATTATGAAATCATGTTATTAAAACACATATTAATTAAATTTAATATTTGCAATTTGAAATTAATCATGTTTCCAATAAAAAGCGAATAATACAATAGTTGATATTGATGCAGTAGTCAGTATATTTTGGGGAGGAGATTAAATTAATTTTATTTTTTGTTAGCGTACTATTTTAACAGATAAAGTGTTTTGTTGAATAATAGTTAAAATTACCTATAAAAGATATTTCCATTCACATTTAAACAATTTTCATTATACTTATATACAAAAAAATTTCGTATGACATTTTTTTTGGGGGTAGAGAAGAGGTTAGGATTGTCTCTTATTTTTTAAATTTGATCGAGAACTAAGTTCGCCAGATCGTTTACCAAAAGCAATTTTTATTTACTGATAAATAAATGTTTACATTTTGTGACTATCATTTCGAATGCACGATATTAAAAGGTTTTTAATACATTATGCAGGCTTGTAAAAATACTTTTAAAAGAGTATTTAGGTATTTAAATACTAAGACTTGTGTTAATATAAAACTTATTTCAAAACTATGTTTGTAATATTTCTAAAAAAGTATTTGCGTACAAATATATGTGGTTTTTTTTTAAAAAAAAAAAAATGTTTATATTTATTATTAAATTATAACATTTATTTTAACATTTTAATTAAAGTATGTCTTATATAGATATATCTATATATAATTAATATAAATAATTATTACCGACATAATACAATCAATATCGTTATGTACATTAATGTGGTCTATTAATTATATACTTTTCGGATGCGCTAATTTTTTTTTTTTTTTACAAAATTTAAGTACCGATAAAAAATGAGTATATCAAATCGTCGTAATTTTTTGGATATAACTAATGTAATGATGCTGGACAATACGCATGTTTAACTGACATTAATAATTAGTATTTATACAAATATATGTTTTTAATATTAAATTTTTTATATTAATTATTTATATCAGTTAAACATGCGTATTGTCCACCATCATTACACTAGTTATATCCAAAAAATTACGAGGATTTGATATACTAATTTTTTATCGGTACTTAAATTTTGTAAAAAAAAAAAAAAAAATTAATTGGTGTTTCCGAAAAGTATATATTTAACAGACCATATTAATGTATTTAAGCGATATTGATTGTACTATGTCGGTAATAATAATGTATATTAATTACATTTATATTATGTTTTAATAATGTGAATTCGACATTGATTAACGTATCGTATTCGCAGGTCGTAGTTTTGGCTTCGGCCATGTTGGCTGCCGTCGCCGGTTCTCCAGCGTACCCGGTACCGGCCTACTCGGCACCAGCTTACCCGGCACCGTCGTACTCGGCGCCCGCACCGTACGCTTACCCCAAGGCGTACGCCCCAGAACCCGCATACGCCCCGGCCCCGTACAGCTTCGAATACAGCGTAAACGACCCGTACACGTACGACGTCAAGAGCCAACACGAGTACAGCGACGGCAACGGTTACGTCAAGGGATCGTACAGCCTGGTCGAACCCGATGGTTCCGTCCGCACCGTCGAATACACCGCCGACGACTACAACGGTTTCGTCGCCGAAGTCAAGAAAATCGAAGGTGGCTACAAGGCTCCGTACAGCGCCCCGGCTTACAAGCCAGCGTACAAGCCAGCTTACTGATTTCAGTTCTTCGTGCATCGCGTCCAATAGAATGTTCACCTCGTTCATTTCATTTATTTATGTACCTTCTCATCGATATTTATTTTCGATCATTTAAAATAAAAACGTTTTGTCACCAAAATAATATGGTCCTTGAATTGTTATTTTTCATTATTATCTTAATGTATAACAGGGACTGGTACCGAACCAATAAGAACTGGAACCGTTAAAAATTTCGGGAACCGGAATCGCACCGGAACCCTTGAACGATAAATGTTCTTCCTTTTCAGTTCTAAAATATAATTTTCGAATGGAAAATGGTTTATATAATATAGCTACTCAACAAACAGTTTTATTGTAATTTGTAATTCAATCTATCATTACAATAATAATTCTAATATACCCATCGGTATTTCCGTAGTGTGCGTATTAAAATGTTACTTTTTAAAATGTTAATACGATCTTCTCTATAAAAGTTAGTACCATTGCGGTGTGTATAATATTCTAATTTTATTAATTTTTTCTTTATTTTTACTTTTATACTATGGTAAAAATGTTGATGTATATTACTATTAATGAAATATTTAAAATTTAAAAGTAATTTAATATTATATTTGAAACTGATGAGAACCGGAACCAGAACTGGAACCGTAATTTATGGGGAACCGGAACCACATGTTTTTTTTTTAAATAACAGGTACCGAATCGGAATAATTAAATGTTTTCATTATAAACCGAAAGCAGAACTGGTACCGATAAAATTAAAAGGTTCCAGTCCATGTTCTATGTATAGTAGGTATATAATAATATATTGTTATATTATAATCACTACAATTGAGACGGAGTTGATTTCCGTTTCATATTCATTTTAAATGTATTTTTGGGAAATGGTCAATTTGGCCGAATACGTTTCCATAGCTGAGTAAATACAGGTACGCGATGATATATATCACATATGACTATATTTTCATAAGCAACTGAAAATTGTAAAGTTTTAACATTTTTAAGGATCGATCATTAGAGGTTTAAAAAATTTAAAAAAAATCCCATGTCAAAAGTTTGAAAAAGTTTTTTTCTTTTATTTGGTGTCAATATTAATAATGGTCTACGGTCATTCTAAAACCCATAAAACTTGAAGTACGTAGGTAAATATAATATGGTTTTTTTTTTAAAACAAAATATAACGCGCGATAACACAACAATAAAAAGTGATACTAAACGGGAATATTGTTCAACTACTTTAAAGTACCTACCTACATATATTAAAATATTTTTAAATTGTTGGATTTTCATTTTTCTTAAAATTATATAAGAATTGCCCATTCAAAACCCCTTAAAAATATGTGTGTGGTGATCTCTTAAGTTCTATATCCTGATGCTGAATCTATTTTATAAAATATACTAAGATATTTCAGTTTTTCCAAAAGGATGATCAAGGGTTTCCAAAATTGCGACAAATAATATAACGTTAAAGCATAAATATGAACAAAATATATGGACATACACGTTCAGTAGAGTTCTGTATTAATCGGTGTGTACATAATGTATTTGGCATTAGTTTTGATTATTGTTTTGGAACCAATATTTTTACATACATTTTATAATATCTACGAAATATTTCCATTTATTTAGATTATTTTCGATTTTCATTTTATTTTCATAGCATATTTGTTGTCAAATAATAATAATAATGTTGTCATAAATAAATAATATATATATAAATAAATAATAATGTTGTCAAAACGTTGCCCGTTGGAATCACAATGAAATATACTATTGAGTGATAACTGTGTTAAATGTATATTATTAATTCATGATGCAAACATATACAATTACGCAAATGGTTAAATAAATATTTATAGAACGCTGCAATACGTATAACTATCGCAGATATAAAAATAATAAATACATAAAATTTCATAAAATAGTATAGTGTTTTGTCATATATTATGTCCATATTAATAATATCTTAAGTCTGCGCACCACAGGTAATGTTAGTCACAAACTCTTATTAGATTAAAACACAATACTTATACATTATATATCCGTGACTATACTCCTTGTGTAGCAGTGTTAAATCCAGACATTTTCACCTTAGGTAAATCTGAATTTAAAATAAAATTTTTTATTTTTATTTTATTTCAATTACTTATACCTATAATATATTGGCGTTATAATATTTTATCAATTTTATATTTTTTATTTAAAATATATTTTTATTAAATATTTTTCTTTGAATCATCAAAAGATACACTTTATAGTGCATTTTTGATATTTTAAAATTAATTTTGCATTTTTTACAATTTTTAAAGCAAATGATCTTTCAAGACATTAAAATCCCAATCCTAGTTATTAAGAATCAAAAAATCCAATTATTAACACGGGCTTCATTAATTTTTTAAAATATGGACTTGCGTTACTCGTAATGTACAAATATATATCGTTTTTTTTTTTTTGTATCAACTATTGTTACTATCAACTTTTTTATCGTTTATATTTTACGTAATTCGTTAAATATACCTTTATAGATAAAGTGTACTATAGGTTAATATCCCGTCCCCAGTGATTGAGGTGTTAGAGAAGTGCTCAAACAATAGTATTGAATATATGTGTATGCGTAGCTACCGGTTATAATCAATTTGACCAAAGAGGAGAAAAATCATTACATTCGATAAAATAATGAGACTATAATGGCCGCATTGGTTCCTGATTAAGATAAGCGTATTATCTATATACATAACATATTATTGCAATTTTTTAATTTAATATGTTAATACGTTGGCAGAACGAAAGGATTCAAAATGGATTTTTTTTTTTTTTTTATCAAAATTAACTTTTTATAATTTTTTTCGTAGTTTTATGAAGTATATTTTCAAGCTCACACGAGATTTGTAGATCAATTAAGAGCCATGTAATATCTACATTTGCCATTTTACCATAATAGGTAGTGAACTACCAAAATTATTAAAAACACATATTTTGCTCAATTTAAAAAAGTAGATTGAAATATAATAAAATGTGTGTAAAATATTGTCTAACACAAAAGCTACAGCATATTATTAAATTTAATATTTAAAAAAATTCAATATTTATCTTGCAGTTATTATAATGGGAATATCATCGTTGAATATTCGCCTATTGTAAACGAGTAATAGGTATACCTATTTTTATTGATATTTATTATTATATATTTTTATACATGTTTATATTTATATTTTATTCGTAAAAATTGTTTGTATATAGGTAATAAAAGTAATTAAAGCTGTTAAATTTCATATTTATGTCAATTATAATTTTAACGGACGTAAATATTTAAAATATAAAATTGTTGAAATGACATGAAATTAATGACATGTACATTTTACAATGTCGAATAGTGTGGCTTAATGTGCACATAAATCATCCTGCACATGTGACATGTGCCCACATTTAAATATGGTTATTTATTTATTTAGCAGATATTTGTTATAAACTTGAAATAAAATATATATAAAAAAAATTATACATATTAAAAAGGAAATTTATCACACTTTAAGTGGGCGAATCTTTTGGTCGGTACAACGATGAACGTGTTGTGGTATTCAACATGAAATAAGTACATTCTGAATTTCAATTTTTAGCCTAGTTATTTGTAGTTAACATTTTTATTTTTTTTTTTTTAAGTTATATTAAAATTATATAATTTAATATTTTCGTATACTTATATTCTATTACATTTTATTATTTCACATATCTAATATAAGTCCTCGAAGAGATGATTTTTTTAGAAAATTGATAATAGGGTTTTAAATGGGTTTTCTTTTCCAGTTTCTAGTTTTTACAAAAAAACTACTTAGTATATGTTTTAATAAAGGTAAGTTCCATCCTAAATACAGTTGTATTCGAGCAGAACAAAATGACATGAAATATATGCGGTATTAATTTGACTATATTAGACTCTCTACTTCAACGATTTGCATAAAACTCCATAAATTATGATATACACATTTTGTATAATGTAACCGTGGTCATGTTTTGATAATATTATAGTTAAAACACTACTGCCGGGTTATTTTATAGAGGTCTGAATGTAATATTTTGAATTAAAATCTAAAGTATCTTTAAAGATTAAAACTAATATATTTCGAATTTATATTTGACATACATTAATTTATACAGGTTTTAATTCTAGGATATAGGATATAAGAAATAGAGCCGTATAGAGCAATAAAGAACGGCTTTATCGGGAAATATACAAGGGATGGCTGCACTCTTCAAAGAGAGGCGTTTCAACTACTTACTGTTTAAAATACTATACCTATGCATTTAACATTTTTAGAGGCAGCTTTAAAAAAAGTTCACGACCTTTTCAGTTATTCTTTATTATTATTGATTGATTGTTCTCAGCGATATCAACAAGTTGTTAACAAAATCGACTAAGCCCCGTGAAAATATCGAGTGACGAACAAAAAAAAAAAAAAAAGTCGTCAAACAATTTCTGTCATTCAATTATCTGTCCGGGGGCTGCAAATTTTTATAATACAGCCCTAGCGTAATAGGATATATTATTATACTATTGTATAATTATTTTCAATTTAGAAAATATCTATAAAACAGTGTTTGGAACGTTCACGTTCACGTTCAATACATAAAAAATTAACTCGTTTACGTTCACGTCCAAATATACTTAAAAGGAACACTCACATTCTTTATAAAAACGAACGCGGCGTTCATTTGATCGTTCATTTTAATAAATCAATTTACATTTTTCATATATATACTAAAAAATTACCGATTCATAGAAACTATCGTTTTTATTTTATATCAAACCCAAGTTAATTATGGACTTTTAAGTATTATATTTAAATCTAATAAGGTTTATAGCAAAATTTCAAATGAATTTGAACTGTCTGAAAATCGTTCAAATTCCTTAAAAAAATATATGAACGTCGTTCACGTTCACGTTCTGTTTGACAGAAACGAGTGACGGTTCGCCTGTCGTTCACAAAATATGAACGTGAACGGGCGTTCATGAACGTCGTTCTTTCCAAGCACTGCTATATATTTATAGGACCCATATAGATTTATAGATCGAATTTTTACCTAGTTATTATGTAATTTCACAATTTAATTTAAAGACATAAAAGGCATTTTCTTTTTCTACAAACGACCTTTGTAGAATTATAATATGTACGTAAAACGGACGAATGTGTCATAATTAGGAGCGTCTAGAGACAGCACATGATAGCAAATTTATTATCACTTATTATAATATCGTAATATCTTATCAATTATATCATATATTATATTATACTATATGAACAAGATTATAATGTTTCTGTTTCATTAAATAAAAATGAAAACCAAGAACCAGCAAACAAAAATGTTAAAAAACAGTTGCGATATTTTTCAACAAAAAAAACTTTGATTAAAAATAGCCGAAGAACAGCGTTTAAATAAACCTATATGCAGTAGACGTAAAAAATCGCAAATAATTGACGATTTAAAAGAAAAACACGGGTCTCCTATTATGTCCACGCATCGATTCGCAATTTGACCACGCATATGTAAAATTTAGAAAATTTGAAAACAATAGGCAAATAGCTTATTATATACCCACATTAATATACAATAATATAACACAATAATGACAAATGAGTGATAATGAATTTGCTCACGTGCTGTCACTATGTAGACCATAGATATATAATAATACTAGATAACCGTCATTGCCATAATCACCTTAAAATTAGTTGAAGCCAGCCGCCATATGCAATGTAGGCAAAATCGGTAAACAGAGGTTATCAATATTAGATTTTATCATATATATTAATTGTAAACGTAAATACTAAATATTTTAGTCATTTCATCTTTTGCACAATATAGGAACAAATAATAATACAAGAACATAAAAATAGTTTAAAATCAACACGACATTATTTATTATTATTTTGTATAAATAGCGTTATAATTAAATATAATCAATCGCAGTTTGATAACGTTTGTTTACCGATTGTGCCTACATTGCATATGGCGTCGGCTTCACTGATAATAAGAAGACGGCTATCTATATAGTATTATTATATATCAGCTATGATGTAGACCGTATAATATAATATATATATACCGAATGAAAAGCGACATTTTTATAGGGTATTTTGCCGGTGTTTATACCGCGGTAACACTGCGGCGGCGGCGGCGATTATATGTCACTGAAATTCGGTCACGAACCGGCGATCCGCGAACGCCTGCAGTACCGATGATGTATACAGCGCAGGATCGCCTCCCCCGCGTGACTCTGGTGCAAGTCAAAACTATATAATATACATAGTACTGCCGCGTTATTATATATATATATATATACGGTTAAAACCGCTGGCGGTTACCTCTCCGCTAAGGCCACTGCTATTACATTATATATGTCCACTATATATACACTACGGCAAACACGCTGTGACGGCGCGATATTAATTACCCGCGACAATCCGCCCGCCCGACCGTATGGTCCGCGAGAGCCGTTTGAGCGTTAATAAATGATTGATCGCGCGCGGCACCGTCGTCGTCATCGTCGTCGTCGTCGTCCGAAAAAAAAATTGCAATCTCCATACGTACGTTATACGCCATATTATCACGTCCCGTTACGACTCGCACATAATATCATATGTATAGATAACAATAAGAACGGATAGGCCGATATAGGTACCAGAGAGGTCGGGGGGCAGTTGTCCGACCGTTGATAAGAAATTGGTCGGGGAAATGGCGGTGTCGGACTCATTGCCAATCTATACATTTTTGGAAATTATATGAAAAAGTTTTTTTTTTTCTAACGTGAGTTAACACTGTTTGATTATAGTATGATAATAGTTATATTATTTTTGATATATAACTTACTTATTAGCATATAGAATAGAAGAGTTCATTTTTTGCTATTACTTTTTTATATTATATAATATAGCCTATATGTATAATTATACATATATTATTATTATATCATTTTTATCAATATTGTATAACTTTTATCATAAGTATTTATATTCTGATACATGGAATTTACTTGGCAACGGTTGGTAATAATTTTTTGACGTCGGACACCTTATCATTTCAATACCTTATCAACGGTCGGACAACTGCCAATATCCCGTACCAGAGAGCGCGGATACATATATCGCTGTTTCGTATAAAAATGTGCCTATTATTATTATATTATACCGCACAATAATGGTCACTATATATAGGTATACCGCGGTTACTGCAGGTCGGGTTAATCGTTTTTATCGTCGTACGTGTTAATATATAGGTATATCGTATTATCTATATACACAGAACCAATAACTATATATCATTGGTAGAATTAATTACAATATGCAATAGGTAATCGAATTTTAACGAACGAATATACTTGTCGAAATAATAAAATGTTCGTTATTTTAATACGCAATGTTGTTAAATTAATAAAAAATGTGTTTACAATGACAAATTCATTTTGTAAATTTCACAATATATATAATTTATAATTTAAGAAAAATAATTTGTAAAATTTAATACGGATTTTATTATTATAATAAAATATGTTATTAAATTTTACAAATATTCTGTTTAAAATTTAAATTGACTTTTTTGATTAACAAATGGGCGTTTGTTCTACGAAGAAGAATAGAAAGAAAGAAAGAAACGCAAAATATATTTAAAATATATCGTTAAAAGATCAACAATCAATAATACGTTTTGTTGTTTTATTGTTAAATTAACAAATATTTTATTTCTAAATCAACAAACATTTTATTGGACGTCTAATAACAACCATATTATTAAATTAATCTATATTTTTATTGAAATCACAGATATAGTTGTTTCAGTGTATGATATTATATGAATATTACGAATATCTATATCTATATGGTTCTCTCGTATTAGCGTTTATCGTAGAAGTAAAAATTTGTTCATGGAATAAAAAAAACAAGCACCTTAAGGTCGGTTTTCGAGAACGTGTGATAAGGCAACATGGCCTATCCATTCTTTATTATTAGGGTCGAGATGTTGATGACTTTTTTTTTTTTTTTTTGAACATCTTAGATGATCCTTTCCTAGCTAAAAATATGATTCAATAACATACGAATCTAAATAACTAATTTTTATTTTGAATTTTTCGGCTTTTATATTTTTTAGGGCATTTTATGCCATTTTAAGCTCATTTTTTGTTATTTTAGGTCATTTTTTAAACTATTTTTCAAATTATCTATGCTTATAATTGTATAAATCTCTTTACGTTATTGAGATGTTGCCAAACAACGGCTATTTTATGGATTATTCGTACGGGGTTTTATATTTTAAATACCTACCTACTTCATTTTTGAAACTATAAAATACAACAATATTTACAATTTATATCTAGGTATAATATTTCTATCATCTATATACCTATTATGTAGGTATGTATATAAAATAGTTATACTCGTAATTTCATATTTCTTGCCTCGTTCTTTTAACAATAATATTAATAACAGTACATAAATATCACATAATGATATCACAAGTATATAATGTTGTTTATAATCATTTTATTTAAAAAATAACTTGTCAACTGTAAACAAATTAAGATATTTTATTTAAACAAAAACTAAATAATTACGTTTCATATTTTTTATTATCTTATCCCATATTATATTATATATTATATGTATGTGAAAATGATTAAATTTTACACATGCCCCCCCGCGGTCCCGCAGAGCTGGGAGAAGTGTGACGTTTTAAAACTTTATTAAAAATTTAACAACTTTGTGATGAAGACACGACTAAATATTTATAACTTAAGCTTGCGACAATTATCTGCATAACGAAAATACGTGAAATTTCTTATGAATTGTATATGAACTTTTCATTTTCACATTATACTTACTTCACTTATCTTGATTATTTATAAATTTATAAAAATTATTTTATAATTTTCAAAATGTAATCAAATTTTGTCTATTTTAAATAAACATATATGTAATATGTATATATATTATTTTATTATTTTTACTTCTATTGCAAAATTATAACTCAGTTTTACATAAAAAATATAAATATTTTTTTATGAAATAGTTTCTATTTCCACTTTTTAGTATGTTATAGAAAATAAAATTTTCCAGATGGAAATCTATATGTGTAAACTGTAAACGATTAAATTTTTTACATTTTATTGCTCTGGAAATATCTATCTCTTAACTATTATTAGATAAAATGTTTATGTAATTAATTTAATTGTTTTATAATTTTTCATTACTACAATAGTAAAATGGCAATGGGGATTGAAAAAATATTAAATTTATCCAAAGTTAGTTGGCTTGTTACCTGCAGGTTTAAGGAAAATGTAATGTTTACATTTTCACAATACATACCTACCTTAGTATTATAATAATTATTATTAGGTATATAATTAGAAAATCCACAAAAAATTATATGTGTTTTATACTGTGTGATCATAAGTTTGTCTGATTATATCCTTTTCCTTTCTTGAACCTCTGCAAGCCGCTCTTTCGTTCCAAGCAATCCTCATTTTGTCTTCGTAGTTTTAATCTAAATTTTATTCGAAAGTATTATGATTAAAGCTTTGTTTTTTCTTGGGAGACATTTTTATATGATTTTCTTAATAATTTAGAATGAAATTTAAATAAATGTATTTATTGCTCTTAATTGTATTTGAAGACCAAAATTAAGAAAAATTTTATATTGTTATTTATATAGGGTATAAATTGATTTACAATATTATATATTAGTATAGGTTGTACTGTTAGGTAACATAATATAAGTGTTCATGTAACTAGGTAATTAGAAAATCAATAAAAAAATTATATCATTTTTCTCCATGATTATATGTTATTACGTATTTTTTAATAATTATATTGCTCGCTGTGTGTTCGGATTTTTTCAAAATTGCACAATATCCTGCCCATATACGTTCCTAACCTAACCTTACAGTATCATCTATGTATAATTTTGTGTTGATCGATTGAATGGTACGATTTTATGTTCAGTAAAAACAAAAAATGTGCTTGGATAATTTTATATACATAAATGGCTTATTGGCTTATTGGATGAACGGAAAATGTCAAAACAATCAACTATTATTAAGTTGAATAATACAATTGATTAATAAACTAACAAATTTTTGAACGATTTAAGCTAAAATGACCAATATAATATGACATTACTATCTAATTATTGTTCTAATAATATGTATTTAATCGTTGGTTATTTTGTCATAAAAAAACATTATTAAAAAAAAAAAAAAAATGACTAAACAATATTAGTGTGTATTTATTATAAGTTTCCATCGTATGTAGCACATAATTGTTGTAATCATAAAAACAATATTTATCAAGAACCAAAAAGAAAAACAGGCAGGAAATAAAGAAAGAAACCAATTAAAGAGGTCATTAAAATATTCAGGAGGCTGAATAAATCAGGAATACTAAGGTCAGACTTTCGCTCGTACAGACAAAGAAAGGCGACTTGTAGAGCGAGAAAAAATGCCATTGTTTTGATTATAATTTATAATGATTATATATTGATAAGTGATAACGTCAGTACCGGAATATTATGAAATACTTGTATATAGAATATGGACGAATAAAGGATGAAAAAAAAAAAATTAGAAAGAAGAAATATAGTATATAAAGTTCATAGGCGGAGATTAAGGAAGGCTAACTCAAATCTTTTCAGATATATATATATATATATATATATTTCTTATGTAGTTTGATTATACTATATACTTAGTTGTAAATGATTATTTATATATTTGCATTGATTTTATAGTATAGTATAAAATCAATAATATTGGTAAAAAAAAATACATATTAAATTTCGTTAACACATCAAGATTATACAAAAGAGATCAGAAACTCAATAGTAATGATTTAAGTTAGGTACATTTATGCTTGTTATTACAAAATTAAAGATTGAGTATAATAATTTTTAATTAGTTATTTTTCATTACGAAATGGGAGATTGTAGAAGACATAATCTCCATGCATGAGCTATAATTACAGTTTTTTTTCTATAATAGAAACCCTAGCACGCTCGCTATTCGTCATTCATTTAGTTATATAGATACATAGATACTTGTTTATACAAACAGATTTGTAAGTAGTAGGTAGTAAATTGAAAATAAATAATTTAGCTACCGTGGCAGTGGTACATCCTGTTTATGGTCAATGGTTCCGGTATTGTATTATTAGGTATTATACCTGTATTATATACGAGTTAGTACAAGTCTGTCATTAATATTAGTGGTCGTGTTATTATTATTAAATTGATTTATATTACATTCGTATTATTGTATATTTGTCATTTGATCCATTTTTTTTTTTTTTTTTGAAATTTTGTATTTTTTTTTTTGTATTTATATTATATTTACATTGTATGTGTTATTTGACTCAAAATATACATTTAAATGGATGTAATGGTGGTTCTGCTATTGTTATTACCACTTTTCCTAAATCGTCACAAAAAATTGATTTGTAATCAATGTAAACGATAAATCAAATGATTTTTGTTTTCATCTATTTATTTGAAATTATCACCGACTACCATAGTAATAATACATTTGCGGAATTTCGGTAACAAAATATAAGTTCTACCAAGAATAGTATTTTTTTCGAAATATAAATAATACAGCCGCAGATTATGTCAAATTAAATACATTTAGACAAATACCAAATATGTTTATAAAAATCTGTATCTATATAAGTATATTATATATACATACGATTGTATGTCCTAATACGAGGAATATAAAGCGATATACACCTATATATGTGTAATGTGTACCTGTGGGACCTTGAGTATTAAACTTAACACATTCACATACAATTACAAAGTTATAACTTAGCTGATTGTAAGCATTTTCTAATATCATAATTAATATTTAATATTATATTTTTCTGAAAAAGTTTTACGAAACATTAAGAATCTAAAGTCATCTATAGATACAAATGGTAGAAATTGGTCCTTTTCGGTTATCGGGCAGGATAGTGCGTATTGTTATATTGTTTTTAATATTTAAAATAGAAGATAAATAACTATATTCGAGAGATAAATTATCAAAAAAAAAAATAAATAAATAAATAAAAAAATCGGTAACCATGAAAAATTTATTTCCCAGTATTTATAAAAAAATTCGGTTATAAAAAGTAATTTTCCTTTACGTTTAAGAAAACTGGGAAAATCAAAATATGACCAATTCGAAAAAAAAGATCTGTCAAAAAAGCTTTTTCCTCCAAAACTCATACTTGACGCTTTCTACCCGGGAAAAGCACATTTATACCAATAAATTATACACGCATCGCTGAGAAACTATCGTTTTCGTTTAATGAAACACGAATTTTTTTCTAAACGAACGTTAAGTGAGGCGTATATATTATAGTCTTGATAATTAGGCCACTACATATATATATTGGTTTATAATGGCTTTGTATATGACGTGACTGTATACGATTATAGTATTATTAATATAAAATTTATTAATTACCAGTGTATGTGTGTGCATGTTATGCGATATACAGCTAATTATGTGAAATGACCAGGTACGAAAGCCCGTCGAAAATCTGGTAGACTTCCGTTTGTCTACCAGTTATAGTTAGAACATCTACGCTACCCAGTACCTACAATTTATTAGTTTATCTTCACATTTTCACACGTAGCATGATGTGCATTTCTCCAAACCACCGATTAAATATTACAGTTCTGAATATGGTATAGGCACCTACTACCAAAATATAAAATGTGGACCAAGGCCTTATTTTATGGTGGAGGGTGTCTGATTTTAATATTGATACTTTCCCAAAGATGCGTTAAATTATTTCATTTTAATTTATTAACGTAACGATATAAACTATATGCTTAAGTCTAAGTCGTTCAGATCGCTCAGACATGTTTACGATAACTCAATATATTTATTGTATATATATGTTGTTATATTATGTAGGTATACAATTTTCGTGATGATAATTGAACAGCCATAATAAAAAAAAAATTCATTGCTTACATTTGCAAAAGTTGTTTTGAATAATTCAAAATTTGATGCAAATAACTTGTTTACTCCCCTCCCCCTTGTTATTCCAACAATAGATGTTCAAAATTCAATTTCAAATTTGTAAAAAAAAAATTCAGTTTTACTAGAAATTTTATCAGAGTAATCATTACGTATTCAATGCATGTAGTACAATGTACATTCATTTTATGTTTATTCTATGAAAGATGATGTATGCAAAATTCATAAATTTTTGCTATAAATATACCATCACAAAACGCGGTTAGCATTATTTTCAATTTTTTTTATCTATGGTGTGAATAATTTTAGATTCACCGTTGTAAAAAAAAAATGTAACTGCAATGGCGCAATACTTCCGGTACGATTAACACGAACTATACATAAGTCAACTGCAATTTGGTTAGTAGTCAAAAGTTTGAAAACGTATTAAAATGCAATGAACCGAATGAAGCGCGGTGATGGAATCGAAAATATAATTTAAACATAATTCAAGATTTGTTTTATTACTTTATCATTCCTAAATGTTCTATGAATAAGCAATTATGATATTATTTTAATTTTTAGTATACAATTCGTAATTGAGCGATGCGAGAGTCTATTTGATTTTTCACTTGATTTTTCATTTTTTAGATTCTGAGCGAAGTGAGGAATATAATGGTTTTACAATGTGTATTTTTTGTGTTATGCATGCATTCACAAATTCTAGTAGAAGGAGTGCTCCAAACATTGTATGCTGACCAATCTTTTGGATAGTAAATTTTATCTAGTTAGTACTTTAGAAGGGTCATTTTTCGATTTACCTAATATTTTTAACGTGTAAATAAATAACCAAAAAATTACGTAATAACAATAAAAATACATTTCTGTCATGATAATTTCTTTGTTATTCCAAAAATAATAATTCTAATCAAAATTTACACCAACCAAATATGTAAAATAACACTTTACTAATCCAAATAAAAAGCCAATGATTTGTTTCATATTTCGGATTAGTTTTTGAAATAATTTAATTTGTGACTGTGATGTTATAAAAGTGATAATTATAAATTTTATGACCTAAATACAACTATAACTTAATACAAGGTTAATTGTACATTTCTTTAAGTATTTATATAATTTTTATATTTTATTATTTTATTTGTATTGATTTTATAATTAGTTATACATAATGTACACTGAGCTTTGCTCAGAATAGTTTTATTGAAAAAAAAAACGATTTATCATTGCTTTTAATTTCAATGCATCCACCAAAAGCATTCTATCCGACGAGAGAAGTACTTCCATCCTCTATTGACTGGCCATTTTCAAATATAAATTTATATTATAACGACGAGACCTTGCAGGACTACTTTTTAACAAAAAATTGATATATTTGTATGTTAACCTATCTGGTATATTTGATATCTATTTAAAATGGACAAATAGCCTTGGTTTTCATTTATTTAATATAATACTTAAAATTTTAAATATGTACCTAACTCTAACGAATGAAATTTATGATTTTATAAATTTAATTTAAGTTCTTCTTCTTCTCGTTCTCCCTCTTTCACAACTATTTGGGGTCGGCAATCCTATAGTCATCGATTTCCACAGAACTTGATTTTCCACATCCACCTTATTTTTAGCCGCCCAAATCATATCACTCGTGCTTATTACATGTAGATTGGTATTTAGTTTTAATGCATTTAAAAGCACGAAGTGTCGAAACATTGAATGTACGAAATAATCATCATATCAGATATACTTGATTGGCGTGTAGTATGATCGATCGCAGGATTAGTGAAATCGAGAGGTAAGATTATTAAGATAAAATTTAATGGCATATTAAATTAATATTAATTGTACTGAAGACGAAATTTAAAAAAAAAATTAAGTGTGATGTAAATAATGAAATAAAATTAAGTTTAGATATAAATTGAAGAAAAAAAAACTAGAATATTATATCGAATAATCAAAAATGACCAGAATCAGTAGTATTTACAAGGACCTTTAATTTTTTTTTAAAGAAATATCGGTACGAAAATGTGAGATTTACTTTAATAGCGGTTATCCTAAACACATCGATAACTATTGAACATCACTCGTAACACTCTCATTTTAGACCACAGGTACTAGCCATAGCTCGCGATAGTGTTATAATAAAACATATACCTACCGTGATTTTAATATACAATTTGTGTGATTTTCTGATAAATTCGTAACTCTATAGCTTTGATCATAATATTATTGTATTCAATAGTAACGCATTTATCGTAGACAGCTATTGCGAAAAGCAATTCCTACGCAGTTTCGTCAATTTCAAATTGGAAAAAAAATAAAAAAAAAAAAAAAATGTTAACATTTGAAATCTTCCGCCCCCATCGAACAGATCTAGCTATAATACGACCTCTAGACTCGCCTATCGATTGCAAACCATGCGTATAGATTATCGGCGGTGAAGAAAAAATTGCTTTATGAACAATATATACAACGATCGTATAATATATAGTATATTATTATATTATAACATGATTATTACTCTTCATAATATTATATACGATAACATATTATATATATATATATAGTTATATACTTGTATAGAGACTGCAGGTCGACGCATAACTATATATAATATTATACGGTTGCTGATTATGGTTTTACGCGACCTTCACTATGTTGATGTTTTATTTTTTAATGAATTGAGATAATAACTGGTGTGCAAAATGATAATCAGAAAACCGAAAGACTTCGAATAGCGACGTATAATACCTATATATATATATAGGTAGGTGCGTATACAAACACTGGAGTGTTGTCCATTAGGTCGGACACCATTTTTTATTTTAATTTCGTCATCTCAAATGTTATAATTTATACACTGAATATACGCGAATGTTTGTGCATGTGCGATTTCGAGTTCATAAGCCGATTTAAAGACAAATAATATAATAAAGGTCGTGTGCCGGCGATATACGTGCGGTCTGTCCTTGTCGCCGGTCCGGGATTGATGGCGGTGACGAGCTAAACCGTATATATTGTATATTATCGTAGTATGTACCTACCGCTCGACACACGTCCTAAGGTACGACCTCAGGTCGCGCGTACATTGGAGAGCGTCGAGGGTTGAGCGTCAAAGGTGCGCACAATGCACAGCGTAATTACTATTCAACGTCGTGGTTTATTTATATAAATATCTAGAATATGAACAATTTTCACGTGTTCATTACGGTGGATCGTCTTGCGATTCTTTTAGACAACCCAATTTTACGCAAAAAAATATTCGAAAAGAAAATGGTTGGAGTTCAATCCCGCATTAACCGTCGTAGGAAAATTTATGGAGAATTCCATCATTTATTTTATGATTTAAGAAAATCTCCAAAATATTCCAAATCAACTGAAACCGTCATGATGATACGATAGCATATACCGCCAATAGGTATACCGCGAGATCATTATAGTTACCTATCATATTAGTTCCTAGAATATTTATCCATAATAGATAGATAATGATCCATATACTTGTCGAAAGAGATGTTGTACCGGCCACACCACCACTATCTACTCTGTTCACGGCCAACAAATATATTTCAAGATCGTCGAAATTCCAACATATGTTCGATTTGTGACGCGACGCTGACGCTCGCCCGCTCGTTGTCAATATACGCACTCTGGGGTGCGTTCGAATATTCGGAGTAGAATAGTGTAGAGTATAGTAGTGAGTTGGGTAAAATAGATAAGAATAGAGTAGAGCTTAATCACAGAATAAATTGATATCCGAACAATGATAATATCTTTTGATAAGTGACTCGCGAACACGTTTATAATATTTTAAAATAAGGATTTTAAGTTTTCTTTATATTCAAAAATGGAACAAGATGATTCAACAAAATTTTTAATTGTAGATTCAATGGGAAAATCATTGAATAATATACTAGAAACAACAAAAAAATATACTTTTAAACAATACATTTTAAATTGTGCAGAAGCTGACCAACCCTGATATATTATATAATTGATAATACCGCCTGAACACACAGTATTTTCTGACATATCATTGCAGAATGAAGGTTTTTCAGGACAGATCTTGTTGCTATATTTTAATGAATCTGTTTGTTCAGGCTGTTTATTTTTCAATATATTTAATATGTATTTATTTAACTGTACTTCATCTAATAAAATAAGAGTAAAAATGTTTACAAATTATAGTTA
>JAIPRL010001638.1:0-14639 GCA_025469235.1 Pemphigus obesinymphae
CAAAATGATTTTATCTACACAAACGATTATATTCATTATAGGATAAACATTGCTGTATTTGATAATTTACACTGTAATATTTACTTTAATCTTTTATTTGTACAAAATTGTAATGTTACTAGTATATGTTAGGTATAGTATATGTAGGTATATGTTTTTGTTGTACTCAAACGAGTCGTGGTATTTCCGATAAAATTTAAAATGTGCGCTAACGAGTCGTCCGTTTTCAGGTAAACGATATTTTTACTGTGCGCAAACGAGTCGTCGATTTTCAGGTAAAAAATTTTGAATGTGCGCAAACGAGTTGCATCCTGCTCGACCACAACACGCTGCAGTCGAAAAACAGCAGGACCGGTCGTGACCTGCCAAACAGGATGATTTGTCACCTACAATTGAAATCAATGTGTTGCGGTCCGACCGTCGGCAGGAAGCGTTTTGGCAGGACCCGCCAAAACGCATGGTGTGGCATCGCACTAATATTTTGTACAATGCAGAAAATGTGTATTGAAAATTGGACATAACTAATAGAATATAACTGATGTACCGTCCAACGTACTACTGATACGCAAAACACTAAAAATAATAATTATTAGGTATAAATGTATAATAAATAATAAAAGTAATTATTAATCTGTATATATTATATTTTATAATTACAATGTATCTATTACATATTAAATATTTATTTTTTTCGTTTTCAGGATGAATATGTTCTTTGAAAATACTTGTTTGATCAATTATTATTAAAATAATATCCATATTTATACAAGAAAATATACAAATAAAATAAAATAATAATACATAAATATACTATTAAATATTATATTGTTTATTTAATATAATTTAAGAAAAACTAGAAAATATAATTACGTATAATTAGAATTATATGGTATGTTAGGTTCGAAATAAGAAAATTAACATTAAAATAATATTTCATATGATGAGGTTATGTTATGATACCTAATAATTTAACCGATTGGAGTTCTACCGTTTTCGTCGGCCGCTCTGTGGCATCTGGGATTTCTTGTATCCGCCACCCATTGTCACTCGTATACACCCATATCGACTATATGTCAAAATATATACAAATAAAAAATGTAAACTGCAACGTGCACGCACGCTTGTTTGTTTGCCTCAAATTTTCGGTTTTCCCAATATTCGATTACAATTATAATTCGAAAAAATTGTTTTAAACAATTTTAATTGTTCCCAAAATCGGGACATATACTACTATTACTAAATAGGCGTAAATTTCGGGACACCGGTACACAAGGTCAAAAACCGATGACGTATGAAAACCTAAAATATATTGTTATTTATTAAGGAGGTTGAAAGCGATGTATTATTATTTCATTGATTTAGACCTAAAAGCTAAAAGCCTGCTAAAATTAAGGGTACTTCTGATTTCCCGATTTTAAATCTGAAAAATGATGAAGATTTTGTAGGTTCTTTACTAGAGATTGTTGGAAGCAGAATTTTTATATTTTGGCTAAAACATTTTTAAAAAGAGTATTGAATTTTTGGAAACTGACTATTTTACAAAAATCTTTGTCATATGACTAAATGAGAATAAAACATAATATGGAAAATGTATTCCCAACATTCTCTAGTGAATTACGAATAGAATCTAAATATATTTTCAGAATTAAAATCGGAATATCAGAACTAATTTTAACAGGCTTTTTGGTCTTTATAAACGCAAAATGAAAATAATAATTTTTATATCATTTATCGCCTAAAGACTTGTGCATGCGCGTACAAGAGCATACAAGATCATTATTAGTTCCTACTAAAGTTCCTAGATTTATTGCTCGGTTGTTGACTGTTGTCGAATCCGATAACAAAACTGGATAAATTATTATTTTACAAATCGATTAAACATATTTTAGAATGTACCTACATTACTTAAATAACTTACTAAATACATTACTTACTATTTACTAAAATAAAATATAAGTAACACACATATTACCTATTACCTACCTTATATATTTATATAGATATTTATATTCGTAAAAAGCGATCTAACACACCACCATATCTAATTTTCACGGCCTCCAAATTTTAAATCGTGTTAATATCTACGTCTATATATATATATATATATATATACAGAGTGGAAACAAAGGTGTAAGACTAAGGTCTCTCTACGATATTCGTGTTTAGTATGACATCTAAATTATGTAATTTTTTTTTTTAATCAGAATAAAATTGTTGTTTTTCAGTGATATTTAAACAATTATTCAAACCATATAAAAAATAATGGTAGTACTAATCCTTGCAAAATTCTAATATGAATTGGTATCCGACTTGATTTTCGACTATTTTTGATCGTTTTTAACCTTTTGGCGCTAAATGAAGCTAGACTAGATCGGAAAATCTAAATATAGTGTGAAACATTAATTTTGGGATGAATTTTGAAAGAAATCGAATGATAATATTTATACACAGATCTAAAATCGAATAAAAAAAGTTATGTTAAAATTTATTTTATGTATACCTACTATATACTATATACCGGTACACTTTTTTGGGTATAGTGTAAAGTGCTATAGTTGGTACCTTAAAGAGAAAATTATTAACTAGCATTCTGGTAAAGCAACACGTAAAAGATAGTATACATCAGATATAGGTACATAATATAAAAATGTAACGGCGGTCAGGGATGAGCCAGACATATTTCTGGGGGGGGGCATCTCTTCGAAAAACATTTTTGAAATTAAATGATTAATAAGCAAAAAAAAGGTATATTACATATTATATTTATATTATTCCACATTAAGAACAAATCAAATTCTTAGAGTACAAGAAATAGACGAAGAACATGCCATATTAGGTACAACATTATGTAAACGGAATACAAGTTATTGTACACGAAATGTTCATATTTTTTAGCACCTCGTCAAAAAACATTTGCAGTTTGTAGTTATCACATGTTATTTCGGCACGCATTAAAAGGTGGAACGCGGTGGCGGTGGCAATTATTGCCATGGTTGTGATTTGTAATAATAATAATAGATATATTGATATTGTTTATAATAAAAATGTATTTATTTAATTTTTATCATAATAATTATGCATAATGATAATTTTATAGTATGTATATTACATTTAATAAATAATAATAATAACAGTAACATATTATTTTGTATAGGTACCTATATATTATAAAATATAGGAAATATAAGTATATTATAATTATATGTATATAAATTTATATGTGTATAAATAATTGTATTAATACAATAAAAGAGTTTTTAAAGTACCAAAACAGTTTTTATAAGCTTAAATTATTTAATTAATAAGACGTAAGTTGTAAGTATCAAAAAGTTTTTATACGTTTTAATTGTATTTTAATGTAATTAAAAGGGTTTTCTGATGTTTACAAATTTCATTTTATTTATATAGGTACCTATTAATATTTATTATCTTGTAAATAAATTATACATATTAAAAAAGTTTTACCTTGATTTCATTTTTTAACTGTTGATTTAAAGCCTGACACACATTCTGTACACATCTTAACACTGTTTGGCTGGAAAATTTAAATAAGTAAGACAAACTTACAAAGCTATCTCCTGTAGCTAAAAATCGTAGAGTAACGGCCAATCTCTCTTGAACAGGAATTTCCTTTCTCATATTAGTATCACTTTTGGTCACGATTGGGCCGATTTTTTGAATGAGATATTCAAAATCTGTGGCCGACATTCTATAAAAATTATTGAATTTATTGGATGGATTTCGTCTCAAGTCATCCAATAAGTCTGTGGCATTGTATCTAAAAAGTATATTACAAATATGAACTTCAGAACTTATTTAAATCTTTTAATCATATTGTATTGCATAAACTTAGAGACGCGAGCTTAATAAGTTTAGGTACCGGATAAATTTTATAAATAGTTACTTAAATGTAAATTATGTATGTACATTTTACTAAGTTTTTTTTTTGCCGTACTTTAAATCGAGGGACCTTTCATTTTAAATGTTTTTTACTAGTGAAACAACTTTTATTTAGTCTATACAATATACCTTATAGGTACTGTATATACATAAAAAATAGGTTATGAAAAGGTAGAATATAGGTAGTAAAAAAAATACACTAAGATTTTTTAAATTTTTTAAAAATATAAATTACTAAATAATATTAAACAATAGGTATTCGTTATTAGTTATTCGTTTCAAATGGTTGATCGACAATTTTTTTTTTTCAGTAAATTCCACATCTTTATGCATAATAAGAATATATAATATTTACCTAGTTCGATTTTTATATAATTCATTCATCCAATATCTTCTTTTTCTTTCTTCTTTTTTTTTTTTGCTGCTTCTTGTTGCAGATATTCGCCGCTTAAAATAATAAAGTACGCAGCTGCGCAAGCAGAAATTTGCGACTGATCGCTAGCGACTGACATTTTGAACTAATAACATAAAATAAAAATAAGTGCCGCCGGCTCGGACGAGCGCGGGGCTCGCCAAGCCACGCGCCGTAGGAGTGCTCTGGGCTCGTGTTAACCCGAGCTCGACTTTTGGCTTGGTATACAGGCGCGCCGCCCAAAGCTCGCCGAGCCACGCGACGTGGGAGACCCCCTTTACAGATAATAGGTATTCCGGGAAGTCACACACACTAATAATTATTATATATGATAATAATCATTTATTACTCACACGACACACAATCTCATTGTTTATGTGCTTGTGTATTTTAAAATGCCTATACAAAATTCCTTAGAAATGGACGTCTAAATAATAATAGTTATAATATAAGTGATAATATTATTATAAATACCTAGATAATATTATGTACTCTTTGGCCAGGTGTTATATTCTAAGAATGTTTTACTTATTATTATATAGGTAGGGTATTAAAGGAAAATGTGGGTTTAGGAAACAACGGTTTCGTGAATGTTCAACACAAGTCCAAAAATATCGTTTATAATAATTAATTTAATATTATATATAGTATAATATTATATAGTATACTGTATATTATATACGTCGACAATGCTTCTACAATAATAAAATTTTATAGAGGTGGTCCCTGTTCCTATACTCGCTATTCGTCGCGAGTCGTTTTATATTTAGTACGTACATATATATTTTGCGGTGGCGGTGGCGAATTGTGTCTCATGTATTTCAAAGATGGTGTGTGCACACCGCCAACGAGCTGCGATATTTCATCATTTTCACGCACATTTCCGTAATTCACTTCAAAACTTTACAAAAATTTTAACTGTACCTTCAATGTTTGTTATCAATTATTATATTTATAATGGTAAAGCGCACGGTCTCGGAGAGCTCTTGCGATTATCACTGCACCGAGTTCAAAATACTGGTATAGTGCAATAACGTGGAACACGAAATTAATAATTTGGTGCGCACCAGAATTGCAGGCGGAACATAAAAATGTGCACTAGTTCAGCTGGTGCAGTTAGGTGGAAAACGCTATAAGCTGTGAAGTGTGAAGACTTCCCAGAACATACTTATCTTTATCTAGTAAATCAAAATGTCTATAAAAAAAAATATAAAATACTTGTATTTCGATATTAATTTATTTTACGAAGTAGTTTAATATTGAGTCACGACTCAAAGCACAATTTATTTAACTGTATTTATGTAACAATGTAACCTATAATTATAATATACTTATATTTCCTATATTTTATAATATATAGGTACCTATACAAAATAATATGTTACTGTTATTATTATTATTTATTAAATGTAATATACATATTATAAAATGATCATTATGCATAATTATTATGATAAAAATTAAATAAATACATTTTTATTATAAACAATATTAATATATCTATTATTATTATTACAAATCACAACCATGGCAATAATGGCCACCGCCACCGCGTTCCACCTTTTAATGCGTGCCGAAATAACATGTGATAACTACAAATTGCAAATGTTTTTTGATGAGGTGTTAAAAATAATGAACATTTCGTGTACAATAACTTGTATTCCGTTTACATAATGTTGTACCTATTATGGCATGTTTTTCGTCTATTTCTTGTACTCTAAGAATTTGATTTGTTCTTAATGTGGAATAATATAAATATAATATGTAATATACCTTTTTTTTGCTTATTTATCATTTAATTTCAAAAATGTTTTTCGAAGAGACGCCCCCCCCAGAAATATGTCTGGCTCATCCCTGACCGCCGTTACATTTTTATATTATGTATCTATATCTGATGTATGCTATCTTTTACGTGTTACTTTACCAGAATGCCAGTTAATAATTTTCTCTTTAAGGTACCAACTATAGCACTTTACCCAAAAACTCTTATTATACCCAAAAAAGTGTACTGGTATATAGTATATAGTATATAGTATATAGTATATAGTAGGTACCTACATGGCTACATATAAAATAAATTTTGAATTTTTTTTTAAATAACGTACCGTTTATATATTATATAAAAATGAGGTTTTTTTATTTAAAAAAAATATATAATAATACCAACTCGTATAATATTAAATACGAGGTAACTAATAAAGTAATAATTTAAAAAAATCAAGATAAATAAAAATAAAAATTTCTCCAAGCGTTTGAGTGTTTTTTTTTATCTATGGTGAAAAGTTCAATGTATACATTTTTTTCCGTATACCCATAATATTATAGGGCTTTGTTCACAAAAACAGAACACGTTCAAAAATATGCATGTGTCTATATTTCGGTAAATTACCTCTATTTAAATGGTAAAAAAATTCATGCATTAAAAGTACTGTTCCTATCTCTTAGTAATTGTAGTAAAATTTAAAAAAAAACAAAGAATATTATTATTGACTATGACTAAACGTACAAGTAGCAAAAATAATTTTTGAATTGTACAATTTCCTTTTTTCAATTAGATTTTGTGTTGAAAAATTTGAAATATATAATTCGAAAAAACCTAACGCCCTGGCATAAATAATTTTCTCATATTTTCCTATTTTAGGTATGTCAATTTCTAATCATATTGGGATCATAACGCAAAAATAAGTGTGTGTATCAAAATGCCGATTTTCATTTTTCCTGTATTATTTTTTGTTTTAATTATCAATTTTTGATATTTAAGATTTTGATTTTGGTTATATAAATTCCGTTTTCGTTTTTGGTTTTAAATATCGTTTTCTGAATTTTCCGGTTTCGTTTTTGGTTTTAAATATCGCTTTCTGATTTTCCGGTTTCGTTTTTGGTTTTAAATATCGTTTTCTGAATTTTACGATTTCGTTTTTGGTTTTAAATATCGTTTTGTGGTTTTTTCGGTTTCATTTTTGGTTTTAAATATCGTTTTATATTTATTCCAATTTCGTTCTGGTTTTTAAATATCGGTTTTGAGTTTTTACGATTTCAGTTACGATTTCGGTTTTTTACCAGTATTAACCGGTATTTAAAATCGGTTTCAAGCCCTGGTTTGGTCTTTTCCTTTGTCCTTCGTTCGTCGTTGTGGTTGAAGGCATGGTCTTACATTAGATTGGAGGTAATTATATTATCAGTGCCAACATTATAAAGACGTAATACCACTAACGCGGTTTACCTGGTTAACGTTAGATAATATAAAATATTATCATTGTTGTTGTTGTTATTGTTATCGTCGTCGTCGCGGTTATCATTAACGTTTGCAATAAAATATAAACAAACACTACGACCAGACGATCATACGTAGTCGTAACACACCATTAGAAATAATCTATGGGCAATATTACAATATAATAACCCATTATTTATCACAAACACTATAGTTTCATTATCCATTTCGTTTCGATGTAAAACGCACGCGCAAATCACAATCTCTATTGCCATTCTGTTTTTTTTTCAAATAAGTACCCATAAATCGGAATGACGTGGTATTGTTATTATAATTCTGTTGGTTACTGCTGTAGGTATATCGTCTTCGTCACTATTGAAAAAATCGTCAACGCAGTGTTTGCCTCTGCCAGTTTTGCTGCGGAAACGCAACGACTACTTGCGCACAAGGCTGTCATTTTAAACGAATTGTTTCATACCAGTCTGTCGATAATGTACGACCATGAGTATGCACTCCGTGTCTCGGCTTCGGTGTGTACATGCGCCCAGTTCTTATCCGGATTGTAAGTACATATACAATACGCTACCGAAGTACAATTAATTAACGTTGTGTTACAGTTTTATATGTGCAAATTTCATGAAAAATGACAAAGTCTTGAACGAGTCCGTAACTCCGTTTGTCACTGGATTTCTGTCGTAAGTAGCTGATACGTATTAGTATAGCTGCCTAGTAGTATAATAAATTGAGTTTGTTTTTTTACTTTACCGGAACATCCAATTTTTAGAGCATAGGTACGTACTTAGGTAGTTTATAACCGATAACGATGGTATTATCAGAATTTGGTGATCGGGTCTAATAAATTTATAACGATTTTAAGTTCATTAGTATTTTCTAAAATTACGCTGGATTTTCGAGTAAAAAAAATTGTTTTATCCTACGTAGTATTTCATAACAAATTGGAGGATATTTTCAATTAAAACTCTCAAAGTGAGTGTAGCGAGCAAGTGTTAGTGCTCCTGCTGATTTTTACCTATTCAACAATGAATGTGATGTTTATGTGCAAGTCCGTATAATATGTATATGAATAAAAAAGTATTAATCACATATTATTGTTTGTGATTGTTAAGTATAACTTGTTTGATTCGAAAACGCAACCTAAAATTTATTGTTTTAGATAATAATACTAAACTTAAAATCGCTATAACATTGAAATTAAATCTGACTGCCAAATTCTAATTGGCTAATCTAATTATGAGCTCCAAACATTTATTTTTAAATTAGATGGTCCACTAAAGTAAAAAAGTTCAATAGACTTATGTACAATTATAATTAGGTGTTAAGTATAATAAAAGATATTCGTATGATTATACCAGTAATTAATTTTTTAACCACGGAACCCTTAGATATTTTCTTAAACATAACAAATAGGTACAAATTATGAATTTATTCATAACAATATCACTAGTAGTAATTAGTTTTTACAATAATAAGACAAATTAAAAGTAATCAGTAAATTAAATTTAGTAAAAAAGTCGTAGAGTAGGAAACTATTAATGAATTTATGGAATTTTACCCCGTCTTTTAAAACTTTCTTTTACATAAGGTAGTTTTCCTTTCTGTTTAAAGAAACTTTATTTATGTATGTCAAAATTAAAATTAATAATTTAGAAATAAAATATATTAATACTATAAATTATAATGCAAATTTGATGAATGACTTATCCTTCTTGATTTTTCAATGTATTTGAAATATATATTTTGTATTTTATTGTATTTTTGGTCCAAAAACAGTAGTAAATGCATAACACACATTTTTCTAAATGCCCGGGTTTTTTTATTTTTACTTTTAATTAATATAATGTGACTAAGAACCTTGTATTACTAGATGAGGATGCTATTTAACATGTTCAACTTAATAGTTTTGGCCATAATATACAGGTACATACTTGGATTGAATTGAATGTGGTAACAATATGATAAAATCGGTCATAATTTGTGTTTTAAATTTTATTGTTGTTATAAATTTTATTTATTGTTATGTTTTCCAAAAATATTATTTCAACGTGATTAAATAAGATACAATAAGACATATTTTATATTTTTTTTATTAGATTTTTCTACAAAATACAAATACAAATTAAGAAAACTTCCATAAAACAATTGCCAGATATAATGACCACTATTTAGAGGTGACTGTAAACAGAAGTATAAAATTTATAGACAGCCGCTATATAGAGTGTAGGGGTATATAAATATACCAATTCGGTTTTATGACATTTGTGTTTTTTATTTCATCATTACCATAATTTAAACACCATATTTTTATTGGTGGTTAGTTTTGTTAGTTTTAGGTGGTAGCTTGAGTTTTCCTTATGTAAAATTTATCTACAGGGGTACTTGCGCTCACAATAATAATATATTTTTGTAAATTCAAACATAATTTTTTTTTTCTCAAACATTATATTATTAATATATTTTTTGCTTTTACAATTTATTGTTTTCTTACAATAAAACACCAATCAGTAAATGATTTTAAATGTGTACGAATTCTAGTACTCAAATAAATTGGAGTACCTACTCAGAAGAAATTTGATTAGAGTCAAGTTCTAGAAATTTCAAGTATAAAAAAAAATCGACAAGACTCGAGTATTATCAGAGTATTACTCTACTACTTTAATAAAATTAACTAGTCCATAGAAATGACTGTTAGTGGATGTTTTACTGTAGGTAGTTATAATAAAATACAATATCAGTGTATTGAATAAATAGGAAAAATATACATAAATTATAAACCCAGTTTAGGTGATTTTTAATGGTAAAAACCACTTTAAACTAAAAATGATTGTTTTGCACTAGACTGTATTAAATTGTTTTTTGAATCAAATAAATTATTCTATACAATAAATTATCATTTTTTAGTCAAACAAATAAATTCTATAAGGTAAATATTTATCATTACCTAATGGACTAATCAATTTGAAAACTAAATCCATTTAAACTTTAACTTTCATACCAACATTATTATCAATATCTTCCAATCCATCATGCACTTGTTTTTGGTCGAACTCATAGGAAAGTGGTATTATTTTTTTATATTTACTATTTTTTAATAGGCTGTAAGGCTACACGACACTTAGTGTTTCACTAATTGCATATTTTTTTATTTCTCTATATTCAGCATCATCAAGAATATTTTTCACAAAAATCATTATTTTTATTTTGTATATTTAATAATTGTTTTTAATTTATATCTATTCTATATTTTTATTCATTAAATAACGACTGTTTAATAAGTAAATGATACTTCATTTTACTTGTAATTTCAACCTTATTGGATAATTTTACTCTACATATAACATATTCTGGCTGAGGACAATTTTAATTTCCATAAAAGTTAAACCCCAAAGATAAGATTATTATTATGTAAATAATATGTAAATGTATTTTAATTTGTATTTTTGTAAATTTTTCATCAGTACTACTATTAGGTTAATAAAAATCTATATGATTAAATAAAACATTGCTTGTTTCTCTAATAATTTTCTATACTCTTTCATAATCCATTATTTATAATTATAACTTAAAATGTTAACATAAGAAATTAATCACTCATGAATAGCAAAATCCGAAAATTCAAAAATAGTATTCAAATTTTAACCACAATATTTTTGAAATTATAAATTTATTTACCTAACATCTGGATTTCTCGTGAAATATAATAATATAGAGTATAGTATATAATATAACTTAATTATTGTTTTAATTATTATAGATGTGCGTTGTGGCTGTATTATGGTATGCTATTGTCAAACAGTACACTGATATCGGTGAATGCATTTGGTTGTCTGCTATTTGCCATATACACTTGGATATACTATAAGTACACATCAAAAAAAGTTAGTTATACAAAAAATGTTTTAATAGATTTTAGTAAAAATATTTGATAGTTTGTAGATTATAATGTATAACAAAATATAATTTTACATTTAAATAAATATACCTATACCTAATGTTGGGTATAATAAGTAATATTTGCTATGCCATAAGCGTAGAGTATTTTTGGTTAACATTTTTTTTTAAATTTTAATATATTGAAATTTCATGATTTTCAATCACAAATTTTAAGTTTTTAAATAAACCCCTTAAAAAATAATTGTATAGCATCCTCTTAACAAGTTTTTATATCATTACCATAAATTTATGTAATAATATGTATGTTTGTATTTGATGTATTAGAAACGTGTGCTGAATTATGTGATAACAGTTGTAGCCATTATCGCTTGGATTGTGTATACTACTGACTCAAATATACATCGATCTCAGTTGAATGATGTGATATCGGCAGAATCACATAAACGCGAAACAGTGGAAGCAGCAGCAGCAGTCACTCCTTTGGATCCAGAGCGACCAGATCTTATCATTACCTCTACAACTATCAATGATGCTATAGACCGTGTTGGACTTGTGTGCTGTCTAACCACTATGTTATTCTTTGCAGCTCCATTATCTAGTTTAGTAAGTGACATGTATATTTATTATGGTAGGTACCCTCATTAGGTGTTGATTGAAAATCATGTGAAACTATGTTTTACTTGAACGATTTGAAAGTCTCATCATAAATTTCTAATGTTATTACAATTTGTTATTTCTTTGGATGTATACCTAATTATAAACAATATAACACTAAATTTGTTTTGATTATTTACAGATTCATGTAGTTAAAACGAGAAACACAGAGTCAATGCCAATGCCTTTGATTATAATGACGTTCCTTGTTTCGGCTCAGTGGTTGGTCTATGGCCGAATGTTACGTGATAAGTTTATTATGGTAATTCATAAATTATTACTAATTTATACATTTTTAAATATAAATTCCCATTTGAAAAATAATTTGATCATCATATTATACATACTCTATTTTGTATACACACTAAGGTGGCCCTTAAAAATAAGTAATTTTTTTTTCGGGACGCCCTGTAAGTTACATGACTTGCGCCAAAATAATTATGTTAAGTGAACTGCATGCAACTATATGGATTTAAGATCGAAATTTGGGCACTCTGCTTAGTAAACAATTCCCACAATTTTCTAAGGCAACTTCATGTTGCTTTATATGATCTGAAAATAATCTTACATAATTTATTTTGACACATGCCTGCGTGTATGAAAGTTACGGCTGTATATCGTATGGCGATGCAACGTGGGGTTGAAATTATGGTGGCAGTAAATATGATTCTGCGAAATACTATGACTATTATTGCATTAATATCTAATATAACATTTGTAATAAACATTTTTAATAAAAAAAATTTTAAATTTAAACATTTTTATAAACATTTATCAAAATCCAAATTGATGTATATTTCAATTTATAGTAATATAATATTTGTTCATTTTTCATCATTCATTCATAATTTTTGTCTTCCGTGTTTTTAGTATTTTATACATTTTCAAGAGGGGGGGGGATAGTTTTTTACCTTTTACATTCTTTATATATCTATCAGCTATCTGATATATACTATGTTTTACATGTTATTTTACCTACAGAATGCCAGTTTAAAATTGCATCTTTAAAGTTAAAGTACCTACCAACTATAAAACTTTACCCAAAAAAAGGTATAGGTATTATTTAAGTAGGTACATACAAAATAAATATAAAATTTTTTTAAATGATTATTTTAACGCTCTTACCTATATATGAGTATACCTACTGGCTTCTAGTGACGGATCTGAAGCTCATTTAAGGAAAGGGGGGAATAAGGATATCTGAAAAATAAAGGACTAATCTCTATTTAAAATAAATTTTATACTGCTCAAATTATGATAAAAATAACTCCAAGGAGGGGGTCGTTGTTTATTGGTTGTTAGTTAGGTTTTATTGATTTTAAATTTTAAATTAAATTCAAAGGGATGTAAAATAAGTAATGTATAATAAAATATACCTGCCTATTTTTACAAGAGTGTGTTTTTTATGTCTCTCTAAATTTTGTTAGATGGAAAAACTACTAGAGAAATTTTCGGGTAGAGGACTTTAATAAAAAAATTACAGAGTAAAACCAAGAAATCAAGTTTATGGAAGGGGGTATATAGTAATTAGTATGTTTTTAAGTATGTTATTCAGGCATCAAGGTAATGGAAAATAAATTAGCGGCGAAAGGGATTGTGGTAAAAAGGTCCGGTGGTGAAAGGGTCCGATGGTGAGATGGATGTGTCGAAAAGGTTCAGCAACGAGACGGCCACAGCGTAGTGTCATCAGCACACACATGGTAGAATAGGTACACAAACTGGTTATACACACAATGCAGTCACTAAATAATATCTGCATTCTTGGAATCTCCAGTTCACACACACTAATGTTCAAACACACACTCACACATTAACATGACCAAATTATGCAAGTCACATTAAATGCCTAATCATTACTCTTTAGAACACGATCAGCTCAGTGGCGTCTTTTGGGGGGGGGGGGCAGCGTGGACATTTGCCCCTCCCCCTGTTGACAGCGGGCTGGTGTCCGGCCAAATATGGGCCGGTCGCCAGTGTCCGGCTATTTATGCCGAAATGATTCGTGCTAAAAGTACCTTCCTAAATAATTATAGTGTATGCCTAATAGTAATAACTAATAACTAACACCACGGCGTACGGTGGATGTACTTGTAAAATAAATAATAATATTAAAATTTATCTATAGACGCTACCAATAGTATGGTTAAAACTTATAATAGGAACCTATTTATGGTCTATATTACTAGTTGTTTTACTTATCGATTTCCACAGATATCAGTATATTGAGAAAACAAATTAAATCCCGAGTGGCTGAGCGCGATGTTTACATCGGTCTATATTTTATTTGATATGTTCTTTGGTGGTGCTTTCCATATACATACATATATATATATATATATGTAATATGTGTTGTTTTTTAATATAATTTAATGTTACTAATTTGTTACTAATTTATTTAATGTTTTGTTTTATTTTATCTATATACGAGGTCTGTTCAAAAAGTACCAGGATTTTATTTTTAATAATTACAAAAATGAAGTTACATATTATTTAAAGATATCGCCTTCAAAATACTCTCCTCCAGACGATATGCAGTGGTTCCAGCGA